>CAUYTI010146786.1:0-35256 GCA_963575145.1 Galago senegalensis | reverse complement strand
GGTCCCAGCTACTTGGGAGGCGGAGGCAAGAGACTCGCTTGAGCCCAGGAGTTGGAGGTTGCTGTGAGCTGTAATGCCACGGCACTCTACCCAGGGGGACAGCTTGAGGCTCTGTCTCAAAAAAAAAAAAAAAAGAAATAGATCTCTTGAACAGATCAATATATTGCACTGAGATTAAAGAACCAGCAAAAGATCCTCTAATAAAAAAAAAAAAAGCCCTGGTATGGAAGAAAAAGTATACAATGTACTCAACCCTATTATGAAACTAATTGTTAACTATCATAGGAAAGCTATAATCCAATTGTAGTCCAGGAATCCAGGGAAATGGGAGAGGGAGGGGAGGGGAAGGGGGAGGATGGGTGAATGGAGGATGATTGCTGGGATCGTGCCTATGATTTATCCTATAAGGGTACATGTGAATCTTTCTAAATGTCGAATATAAATATCTTAACACGACAATTATGAGAATGACATGATGGCTATGTTGGCCAATTGGAGGCAAGTATTTCAAATTGCATATGGAAACAACACACTATATCCATGATAGTATTAATGTGCACAAATATGATTTAATAAAAATAAATTTAAAAAAAAAGCCCTGGGCCATATGACTTCACACTACACTTCTATCAACCTTCAAAAATGAGCTTGTACCTACACTACAGAGACTATTCCAAAACACAAAGAAAGAAGGAACCCTCCCAAATATGTTCTATGAAGCAAACATCACCCTGATTCCACAATCAGGAAAGGACCCAACTAAAAAGGTGAACTATGAATGAATTTTACTAGTGAATGTAGATGCAAAATACTCAGTAAAGTCTTGGTGAAAGATTTTACTTTTCTGTGTCTGGTCAATCTGGCCAATAGTTTATCTATTTTATTTATCTTTTTGAAGACCCAAATTTTACTTCATGAATTTTCTGAATGATTCTTTTGTTTTCAATTTCATACAGCTACCCATTTAAAAAAATTATGTATCATAATTAAGTAGGCTTCATCCGAGGGATGCAAGGCTCATTTAACATACACAAATCCATAAATGTTGCTCACTGTATCAATAGAAGCAAAAAACAAAGATCATATGATCTTTCAATAGATGTAAAGAAAGCATTTGACAAAATACAGCAAAGTTTCTGACAAGAAAATTTAAGAAAATAGGTGTAGGTGGCCCATATCTTAAGCTGATTCAAGTCATCTATGATACACCCACAGCTACTATTCACTGAATGTTGTAAAACTGAAAGCTTTTCTACCTAGAACTGGAACCAGACAAAAAATATTCTCTGTTGCTACTACTATTAATGATAATTCTGGAAGTTCTAGCTAATGCAATCAGGCAAGAGATGAATATAAATGGCATTGAAAAGGGGAGAAAGGAGATCAAACTCTCACTCTTTACTGATGATATGAGCTTATACTTAAAAAACTCCAGAGATTCAACCAAAAAACTCCTGGAAGTGATCAAGAAATACAGTAACATCTCAGGGGATAAAATCATTGCCCACATATCAGTAGCCTTTGTATATGCCAATATCATCTGAGTTGAGAAGCAAATCAAGGACACAATTCTCTTTGAGTAGCTTCAAAGAAAATCAAATACTTAGAAATGTGCCTAATAAAAGAGGTGAAGGATATTTACAAAGAGATCATGAAACTCTAAGAAAAGAAATTGCAGAGGACACTATCAAATGGAAGAATATACCATGATCATGGCTGGGAAGAATCGATGTTCTTAAAATGTCTATTCTACCCAAAGCAATCTATAGATTTAATGAAATCCCCATTAAAATACCAGCATCGTACTTCAAATAACTGGAAAATGATATTTGAATGTTACGAATCTGATAAAGTGTTGATAACTAGAATCTACAGAAGGCTCAAATTTATCAACAAAAAAGAGCAAATAATCTCATCCACCACTGGCCAAAAACATAGATAGAACCTTCTCTGAGGAAGACAGATCAATGGCTAACAAACATTTGAAAGAAAAAATTCTCTTCAACCCTAATCATCAGAGAAATATAAGTCAAACCACCCTGAGATAGCACCAGGGTGAAATAATAGCAGTGACAATTCTCACATCATGAAGTCTCAAAGCTGCAGATGCATGCATGGATGGGTAGAGAAGGGTACACTTGTACACTGTTAGTGGGTCTGCAAACAGACACAACCTCTTTGTAAAGATGTATGGAGAATTCTCAGGGAACTCAAATTAGATCTTCCACTTCATCCTGCAATCCCATTACTAATCATCTTCCCAGATGAAAATAAATCATTTTATCATAAGGATGGGATTGTTTATCATTTGGGCTGGATTGTTTATCGCAGCTCAATTTACAATCACCAAAATGTAGAAACAACCTAAATTTCCACCAACCCAGGAATGGATTAACAAGCTGTGGTATACGTATACCACGGAATACTAGGTAGTGATTAAAAAGATAGAAACTTTATACCTTTTGTACTAACCTGAATGGGATTTAAACTCATTCTTCTTAGCAAAGTATCACACCAATGGAGAAGAAAGTATCAAATGCATTTGATAGTATTATGAAGCCAGTAGATGATCTAATACAAGCTTACATAAGAGATAACCACAAATAAATTCAAGGTTGAGGAGGGGGAATTAGGGAGGTTGGGAAAGGAGAAAAGGAGGGGATGGGTGTGCTCAACGTTAGGGTGTAGGGCACATGTCTTCTGGTTTGGACACAATTACAAGTGGGACCCTGCCTACCAATGTAAACATTTTAACCTGTTTCTTTGTATCTTCAAATTAACCTTAAATACAAAGAAGAAAGAAAAAAATAAAGAAGGTTCAGAATACTCCTGAATGAAAAAAATTTAAGAGTAGGGTTTCAGTTTCTACTTCAAGTGGAAAATAATCTATTGTTCTAGAAAAGTTTCAAAACACTCTTTATTTTGTAAAGTATGCACTTAATTTTATTTTTAAATTTAATTTAAATATAGAAAAGACTGAAAAAATATTATTCAAGGTAGGAAGACAGAATTAAAGGAGCACTTCTCAAAACTGTCTTCCTAGGCGTAATGTTTGTGTGGCTTTAAATTCCTAAGTGAAAGAAAAATTGAAAATTGATATTTATCCTCCAGATGATCACTGTTCAATGTAAATATAAGACCAATATATGTGTATGTATGTATGAATCTCTGTGTGTGTATATAAATATATTTGATCTAATAGCTACATTGTAAAAAATAAAAAAGTGAAGTTAATATTAATATTTTATTTAAAACAACATGGTAATTTAACTTATTTTGAAATTTGTTCACAATCTAATGTGTATATTAGACTTAGAGTTCTTCTCAGTTGGACTGATCACATTTTCAAGGAGTGCAACAGCTGCATGCATTATTACTCCATTTTGTGCTGTTATAAAGGAATACCTTGTCCAGGTTATTTGGCTCATGTTTCTGATGCCTGAAAAGGCTCAAGATTTGGAATCTGCATTTGATGAGGGCATCAGGCTACTTCCTCACAAGAAGGAAGTGAAGGTGAAGATGCAGTAAAAAAGGTGATGAACAGCCAGCTTGAGCAGAAGTCCTGTGTGCAGAGATCACTTGGCAAGAGAGAAAACAAGAGGGATTGGTAATGTCAGGTTCTTTTTTTACAACCAGATCTCCTGGGAACTAATAGAGTGAAAACTCTCTTTCGCCCTCCCAGAGAGAACTTTAATCCTTCTTCATGGCCTAAACACCTTCTGGAAAGCACCACTTCAACTTCAGGGATCAAATTTCAGTATAAGATTTGGTGAAGACAAACAACCCTATCTAAACTACAGTTGTCATATTTTGTCATATTTGAAGTTGTGGGCTGAAGAATTTTATTTAGGCACTATTATGTATTAACATCTAAAATGTTTGAAGCCTCACTGATTAATCCAGTAAATAAGATAAAATCCTGGGACCTTGAGTGGTATTTCTTTCAACAGCTGTCCTCTCTGTAACTTATTTTACTGTTGGTATCATAAATATTTGTTTCTAAAAGTTATTACAAAATTATTTCCTCCTAGTCCACATAATACAAAACAATCAGAGAGAAAGGTGAAATTGAATGTATTCTTTTGAAGTGTCAGATATCCCTGATTGGTAGGAAATTGGGTGTCCTCTGAGCAAGAAGACATTTCTGATATAGTGATACAGGAAGCTTTAATTCTGGTTACTAGGTAACGACTTACTGCAAAGATTGATTCCATAAACTTGCTGCTTATCAGTTGACTGTGTTTCTAAGTTTATCTAAATAGTACTATGATGCAGGAAAACACTGAAACTGTAACTTAGTAAAGTATTAGACTAAGAAATCATCTTATCACTAGCAGTGGAGAACAAGAAGATTAACTATAGTTAGTTATAGGTATGCTGAGGTTTGGGTCCAAGCAGAGGGAAGGGTTGGAGTATATGTACTAACAACAGAATTAAGTATTTTGTATGCATTATATTATTAACCCTTACAATAACACTAAAAGGTATACCTGTGAACCACCTGTATTTCCTATGGGAAATTGGAGTTATGAGTTATTGGAGTAATTGTCCAAAGTCACATAGCTGTTAATTGTGATAGCCAAGATTCAGACTCAGTTTAGATTGACCATGGAATCCCCAATTTTAACATGTAGACTCACGGTAAAAAGAAAAAATAATTGTCCCTTCCATAAACCGATCTGTTGCTTCAGTTATTTCTGATGTATGTATTTTAGGGAAATATATCAAATAAATATTTTTGAATCAGTAGTTTGATTACATATGAATAAAACTTAAATTCCTTTTGAAGCTTAGAAAACTTAAAATTATATATGTCTACTAAATTGATAAAATATCCTTTTAATAATGTTTAATAATCCCTCTTCTCCATCAGCCTCAGTAATCTCCCAGGAATTTTTGTTTTTGGTGGGTGTGTGTGACCACTTTGCATTCTATATTCTTTTCTTTGATGTGACTAACACTTTATTTTCTTCCAACTTAGAAACCAAATGAAATTTAGAACTTCAATTTCCCTCTGTGACTTTTAACAGATATCTTCTGTTCTGAACCAGTGAAGAATAACAACAGGCAGTAGAATTTCTCTATGTCCTTAAGTCTCTTCACTTATTCTGCTAGCTACATCAGAGATTTCCTAGCTGGCATCTCTCTGGGTCTCTAGAAATTCATCTGTAAACAGAGCAATAATAATGTACTCCCACCCATCAGTTCATGCACACACCCCTCATCATTCAACTGGGCTCGTTGAGGTAATGAAGCATTTCCCTGCATCCCAGCAATAGACTCCCATTTATTTCAGACTAATGAAACAGGTTGTCAAAAGCCAGTTTGTTTTCAAGATTTTCTTGACTGGTGTCAATGTTGATACTGATTTTTTTTTCCTTCTAACTCATGATCATTCCAAATTTAAAAAATCTGTGATCTCTCTAAATACTATATTTGGAAAAGAAAATGTTTACAATCTGAATCAAGGTAATTAGGAATATATATTTTTACTTAACACAAAGAAAAATGCCCTACGACCTTCCTTTTATTCCTAGTTCTATTTAGTTGGGACCGAATGGGAACTTTTTCTTAATTGGTAAAGGATACAAATTCCCTTTTCTGGATGCATTTAGACCAAATTGACATGAAAATTAACACATAAAAGACATTTCATTTTAATATAAAATCAGTGTCAGGAGGAAGGTTAATCTCTGTAGTTGATAAAACAAGTTACATTAGTCAATAGTCTGTCTCAGTGCTCTATCTTCATGAAAAACAAATCTCTTGTCCAGCAAGACAAGGAATTCTATTCTGTTCTTTCAAAGTCTTCTTATCTCTTTGTGGTCTTCTTTATGGTAGAAATAAAGACAGTAGAATGTCTTTCAAAATATATATTATTCTGATGCTTGTTTACATTTTTGTCTTCCATTGTTTCTACTTATAAAGTATATATGGGTACTCTGGGTAAGTAGTGGTGATACAGTCAACTAAAATTTTTCCCTGTAGATAACCTGTATTCAGGTACTTAGAAAGAATGAAAATGCATGACAAGTAGTTGCTACCATGAAACAGGTTTGTAAAATTCAGCAGAAATTTTTTTTCTAAGCTGGTTTCTTATAAAGTGCAATGTAGAATTTGTGGAAAGAAAATGATAAGCTAAGGGCATTAAATCTCCAATTCAAATTCAAGGGATTAGGAAAATTCTATTAATTTCCTATAAAAAATTCTAATTTCTTGTAACCACATCATGAGATTTCTGTAAACTACACCCAAAGTCTATCTCTACAGATGGCTGAATTACAATGCAAATTGAATTTCCTTGTTCATATAGTCCCTTATGTTAGATATAGGGCATTGATTGGTAAGGACTTATTTTCTCAAATTGTGAAAAATTTGAGATTGTGATCAAAACACACAGTCATATTTTCATAAACCTGGAGATCTTAACACCTGATATTCTGCTGAACCATATTTGACAGTAAGAGCAGACATTTTACCTGGCCTGAGAAGTTTCCCCCATCTAAGAAAATGTAGTGCTTGTTCAAAAGAGCTTGTTGATCTTTGTCACAAGGATCTTAAACCTCTACATCTATAATTAGACTTAAGCTTCATTTAATTCCAGAGGGTAAATTATAGCATATAAATAAACAGTACTATAATATACCCCCAAATAATTATATTTTATATATTTTTTCAATTTTTGAAGACATAAACCTCAGGAACAATATGTGAAAATGGGCCCTAAAAATGTTTGGTTCAGTTTGAAAGAATATAAAATTTAATAGGGCTGATTTTATTGACGTGAGATTCTCCATTGAATCTGTTATCTCAAATATCAAGGAGAGTTTCGAAAGTTTGCTATTGACTGCCCTCTGGACCCAAATTTTCAATGCCAAAACTTTCTGTATATACTGCATAGAAAGTTGTCCAACGTTTAGGGACATTGAAATGCTAGGATGGATTTATCATCTAAAAGTTGCCTACTAGTCCATGAAAGAGTCTGGCAGATACTCCTTTACAAAGTTTATGTAAAGATTCATTGAGAGTTTGTAGGTCTCTATTATAGCTCTTTATTCTTTATTCTTGAAGAGTATTGTTGTAATTATCTATAGCCTTGAAATGAAAGTGAGAAATGCTGCCATCATTCTAAGGCCACCTAATGTGGCAGGGATGAAGAGATGATAGGCTCTAGCCAAGTGGAGGCTCTAAATTATCAAAGACACATAGTTGCTGTTAGGGAAACAGAACCAGAACAGTAATCTGAATGTCTTATGTATAGAGACATTTGGTAACGTCTAGTGCAGTGGTTCTCAACCTTCCTAATGATGTGACTCTTTAATACAGTTCCTGTGGGTTATGACCACAGGTTAAGAACGGCTGGTCTAGTGGGTCATGCTGCCTCTACATAGAGAACCTGTTAAAGATATTCCTACTTCATGAATCTTGAGAATCTTTAAGTCTGGTGAGAAGACTTGATTTTAATCATTATAATAGAAAGTTTTGGCTCCTCAATAAATTACCTGCTATACCATTTTATTGATCCAGAGCTCATTGAATGAAAGGAAGGTTTGGACCCCCTTAAGAAAGAACCATACTGCACAACCAAAATGTTACATCTTCCCTTCCAACCTTCTACTGTGTGACCTGAAGCCATTTTCTAACCTCTTTGCATTTGAGTAAGGAAATTGTCAGACTTTAGAGTAATCATCAAACATGAATTCTGAACTGAGATTAGTTTCTGAAGATTAAAATTTTTGCTATGGTCTACCACTCATATTAGTAGCTCATGGAGGTTAATGATCAAGGAAGTTTGGCTTCAGTCCCTATCAAGAGAGTCTACAGTCTATTACATTGTCTTCCACCTCTCAGCCTATAGCTATAGCGCATCTTCTTGGGGAGTTTTCTATCATCAGTTGACTGGGAAAGAAAAATATCAGTCCAGATTTAGAGATGACAATATGTACTGTACCAAAATAAATGTCTGCCTCCCTGTAGCACAAGCACAGGTTGGCTCTGAATGACAATACCATGGAAGATCCCTCCAGTAGGCAGAACTTCAAGCAGGGTACTTAGTTGGTTATTTTGTTTTGAAGATCTCTTGGCCAGAGTTATGGCCCTACACATATATTTCCAACAAGTAGCTGATGATTTAGCTGAATGTTCAGAGACTGAGTGAAAAATAATTGACAATTAGTGGTAAGGATTACTGGGGAATATGAATATAGACAGTTCTCTGAATGTTTACAGAGTGTGAAAGCTTTTGGGCCCCATATGAATGCCTACTAAACAACAACCTCTTAGCAGAAGATTTTAATAGCTAGGTGAGTAAAAAGATTCAATGCATGAATATGAAGCAGGCTTTTACTCTATTCAACTTAATCATTTCACAATGAGCTCATTAATAAACTGATCGTTCCATCTGGATGGAGGTCAAGTATGGCTCAACACCATGGTCTTCTGCTTGCTAAAGCTTTTCTCCCTGTGACTATTGCCAAGTGGCCAGCTCTCCAAAAGCTGAGACTAATACTGTGAGGTCATTCTGACTATATTCCTTAAAAGAAAATAACCAGGTATCCTGTGTTATCTTGATTAGGTTAGAATATTTCTATAAAGGAAGGAGTAACACTTTTTTTTCTCTCTAAAAAAGACACTTGCCATTTAATTTGCCATCCTTATCCATTATTACCTTGCCAAAATCTATAGTTAGAGAATGTCTCCTGCATGGTAATTGAACAACATTTTGTGTCAAATGAAGGGCAAATATATTTTCATGTTCATAGAATTTCATTTCTCCTACCATTTTACTGAAAACAACTCCTACCATTTTATTTTGAAAACAACTTGCCTGGCAGAATAGTGAAATAACTCAGTTAAGTCTCGATGATGGTGGCAGACTGTGGTGATTCTGTCCAAGGGAGGGTGTGTTTCGTGGAAGTCAATTTTCATGTACTGGGGAGGGGCTGGTTTAGGAATGATTTGAGCACATTTCATTTACCTCATATCATCAAGAATTAGATTCTCACCAGGACCATACAATGCCAATCCCTTGTATGCACTGTTCATAGTAAAGTTCATGCTCCTATGAGAATCGTATGCTGTTGTTAATCTGACAGGAGGTGGAGCTCAGGGTTGATGGAGCGATGTGAAGCAGCTGTAAATACAGATGAAGCTTTGCCTGCCACTCCCTTCCTGCTCTGTAGCCCAGTTTTCAACTGGCCAGAGTGGATACCAGTCTGCAACCTGGGAATGGGGACCAGAACACCAGATGATAGACCAATAGTTTAACTAAATTTAAGATTGAAACTTCATGCAGATTTTTTGTGCTCTAATGCAAGGGAATCCCCAGACAGTGAAAGTTAGGGCTGGGGTAATTTATTCTGACTAAAAGAGCTTCCAGGTTACTGCTACATGATGTGGGTGAGAAGGGATGTGGATGGAACCCAGAAGTCCCCCAGGATGCCTCTTAGAACTCTTATGTTTCCAGATTAATGTCAATTGAAAACTTTAAAATCTAATCAAAACTGTTAATGGCCAAGATCTTTCAGAAATGAAGTTTTGAGACCCTTCCTCCTGAAAGAAACCACAATCAGCCCACGGAACTTTGAATGGCTAATGGAAGAACTTTGCCTAGGACCAGATGCAGAAACATTCCTTGATATGATTATAAATAGTTCTTCCTTATGTTGATATTACATTTGTGCATATTTGAATCGGTGTTTTCCTCTTTTCTCCCAACTCCCCACCATGTAACACAGTATATGTTAATAGTAGTTTTTCTTGTAATTTCAGTGTTTAATTTGAAAGGTATCAAAGGATATAACTAATCTAAAGAAGAGCTTTCCTTTTGGAAAGCAACTACTTCTTTTCTGGGACATGGTTGGCATGTTTTTTTGTTGTGTAAGAAATAACTTAAGCATATGAGGCCAAAGCATGATTTGTTCTTGTCTTGTTTGGACAAGTTAAAGGAAAGTGTGTGGTTGCAAATTTTCAAAAGAGTAGATTCTAATGGATTAATACTTTTGTCAGTTTAACTAAGGTAAACTGTTTTCCCAAGTTCCCTATACTGTGTAGTTCTCTCTTATCATTGCTTTTTTTTTTTCCCTCAGCAATCAAAGATTAGGTTTAATGACAATCAGCTCAGCAAGGGCACAGCATGTGCAAATATGCTCCATGGGTTGTTAAAGTGTCTGCTAACATACATAAATTCTGCTGCGTTACACACAAAACTACTATCGTTCAATTAACAATTCAAGAACTTGGGGAAGTTTTAAAAAATGTCTTTTCTTTAAACATAGAACTTTATGTATTATGAGAAAAGCCTTAGCATAGTCTTAGTAAACTGAAATTCATTTCTAAGTATTGCTTTTGATGAAAAATAAATCAGTACACTCTCCATAGAACTTGCTGGAAAGGTAGAGCAATGAGTGTTTAAAAAAATGACAGACATTGAGAATCACTGTTTTAGATTATGCATAAACTATTAACTAGAAGCCTGAGACTTTTCAAGGCTCTTCAAAAGTCATAAGAAAATCAACAGCTTCGTACTTTTGCACCCCAAAGATATGTTCAGGGTGCCACAATAGCTTTGATATGTTGTCACTGATCTATAGCTCACCGTGTTGTCATTGATCCATAGCTCACCAGCGTCCCGCCTTGTAGGGTCTTGCCAAATTTCCTCCTAATTGTTTGAGTCCTAGGCCAAGAGCCTGTGTAGCTCAGCAGCGAAAGGCAACAGCTGTCTTCACAGTTCACCCACAGCATCAAAGTAAGACGTGGAACGATACAGATGCTTCAACCTCTTGGGCTCAAATTTTCCCTTAATATTTTCCATATCCAAATTTTCTTTTTGATTACTGTGTGACTGAGCTATAATGCCTTTAGTTTCAAAGTTAGGTGCAGAGGCATTAGCTAGCAGAACCTGTTTCACCAACTCCCATGGGAATTGAAGATGTGAGCCTTAATAAATAGTTATTTATTCTATATGCTTAACCTTGTTCTGTTTTCCTTTGCACCCTGACAGATCAAACATTAGGTGTAAAGCAAGTACAAGCTGCCTTCCTAATCCTCCAGACTTTGAGGGCTGCGAGATGCTCATGGCACAGGATGAATGTTTAACAGTGACCAGGATGGTTTAAAAATGACCATGGACCCTCCTGCGAAGTATTCCTGCCTCTTAAGAATTATAAGAGGAAAAACAAAATCAGGGTTAGCTGCTCATAACCTATTTTAAACTCATAATGAAACAATAAGGAAAAGTTAAAGAAAAAAAACAAAGTTTAAACAGGGGAACTGGTTGTATTTTGAGGATATATACCCTCTGAATGAGTAGAATTTCTCCTTCATTCCTTTTTTTCTCTGACAATCTACTAAGATTTGCTTTCTTTTTGTTTTTTTCTGAGCGCATAGGAAAAAAGCCTACATCCTAACCCCCATATAAACTGTATTCTGAGACCAACCTTTCCAAGTGCCTTTTTGAGTTTTTAAAGTAATGTTTGTGCAACAGAGACTGTGAATACTGTGGCTAGGCTTGGTTAGATCAACTTATTTTTTAAAATCCCATCATGCATTCCCAATGCTATAACTATCCTATTGATATAGATTTCACTGATTTTGTCCCAGCAGTGCTTCTAAATGTTTAGAGACACTGAAATTACCTTTCTCTTTCCCCACTGATATTGACATGTCAGCTCTCATTTTAGGAGTAAGCTTGACAGCCTCGTAGCCTCCTCTGTGATTTTTTGTTTAATCTTTTCTTTACATCTTTATTTGTATTTCTCCAGTGTAGGGTGTTTTAGTATATATTTCTAATCATGGTGAAGAGGATGACATTTTCTTCTTTTCATTTCTTATAAATTACTTGAAATTCTATGACCTCACACATATAGTTTGTGCCATCATTTGAACTCAAAGTCTTCAGGCATTAGCTGAAGGAAATTTCAGCAAACTGAATACAAAAAAAACGTGAGAATAATTTCATTTTTTATTTTTGTTACCTTTGCCCATGTTTTTTTCTGCCAAGAATATTACATTTCAAGATCAGAGATTAGAATATATCACTGCAACCGTGGCCTAATTAAGTTTCCAGCAACATGTATTTTATGTTGTAAAAAAATTTTTTTTAGAATACAAATGTTTAGGTTCATTTTTTATTAGAGAGAGGGAAGGGAGTGTTGAGGGGAAGAGATGAGAAAAATAGAAAGAGAAGAGAGCAGAAAGCAAGGAGTGATGGGGGAAAACGAGAGGTGAAGTTAGAGAACAGGCTTGAGAGAATGGCATGGCCTCCTACAGAAGAAAGGAAGGATGCCGTTATATTTTTATATGCAAGCACTTTAACATCATTTTTTCATTACACACTTTTATCTGTCTTGCCATTAGAGCTTTTTCTTAAAATATAACCTTTTGTATTCTCTACTAAATGTTTTGATGCTAATTTGTAATATCATTTTATCTTTATTTTGAAAACTTAATGATAATCTCCCTTTCACTCACATCTGATGAAACTCACAGTGGAAAATAACAATCCCCCTGCCCAGCCCTCAGATCTGGCAGGGCCAGGAAAGGCTCCTATGTCTTGACCACTCCCATCTACATTTTAGGGTTTTAGGGAGGTCTGGCCTATTCCCCACTATAATTTGGGGCCTGAGGGTATTCATAAGTGGACAGTATTCTGAGCTCAAGTACTATTCAGAGCTGGAGTTTATAGCCATGTCAACTCTTTACACACATAACCAACCCCCGGTTAGCTGAAAGACGTTGCTTTTTCGACCACAATCAATTCTGTTTAATGTGTCATATGCTTTCCTGAAAATCACTGTTATAAAAATCACACATTATAAACAATAGGGTGTGCAGAAAAATGAGAATAAAGGCATGTCTTCGTCCATGTGAGCTGTCATAACAAATTACTATAGGCAACAAATATTTATCACAGTTCTGGATTTTTTTTTTATTAAATCCTAGCTGTGTACATTAATGCAGTCATGGGGTACAGTGTGCTGGTTTTATATACAACTTGAAATATTTTCATCAAACTGGTTGGTTAACATAGCCCTCATGGCATTTTCTCAGTTATTGTGTTAAGACATTCATATTCTACACTTAGTAAGTTTCACGTGTACCCTTGTAAGATGTAGTTCTGGATGTCTGAAATCTGAAATCAGGGTTCTTGTAGGATGGGCTCTTGGTGAGAGCTCTTTTCCTGGTTTGCAGATAGGTATCTTCTTGCTGTGTCCTCAAGGGGTAAGTGGACATGTTAGCTTCCGGGCATCTTCTTATAAAGGAACTAATCCTATTCATGGGGTCTTATGACCTAATTATCTCCCAGAGTCCCATCTCTAATGTGATTATATTTCAACATAAGAAGGGGGGGAAGGGCATCACCAGACTATAATAAAACACAACAGTCAAAACTGTATGATATATATATTAAATACAGTTAATGAACATAGTAGCACTGTTTGGCAAATGATAAGTGGTGAAAAAATTATAAATATTGCAATTATATGCCATTTTAGTATTCAAAGTGACATTAAATTTATTTGTGGAGTTGACTGTCAGTCTGGGCATTAAAATAAATAAGAAGGGTAGGAGCAAGGTTATTAGAAATTTGACTAAAAGATGTAATCCCAGTTGTGTTTGAGTATGGCTGAGACCACACATAGTAAACCAAGCTATGTGGAGATGTCAGAGGTGTGTGTATATGTCTGTGCATTCTGTGTAGTTCTCGTGGATCAATTGAGTTGAGCCCTGCTTTACCTTTGCTTAGTGTTTTTAGAGGAAATGTAGGCAAATTCAAAATTTCTGTCAGGTTCATTTTTCCCTAAAATATCAATGTTGTTGGAAACTAATTCAAATTTTCTAAACAAGCATTATTTTAAAAATTGGCTGCTTTTAAGCCTATCTTCGACAACTGCTTTATTCAGAGTGCAAGAGTTACAAACTTGGCCTCAAAGGGTTAAAATTCCGTTGGCATGACAGACATTTAATGTATCATCAATTTACATGTGATGAGATTTTATGGGAAAAAATTAAGAAACACTATAGGAATAAATGCTGGAGTATCTCATATAGTCTGGGATGTACATGGCCACTCTGGGCCTGTGAAATTTAGACGGAGGCTTTAAGTGTCTGTGTGAGCTAGAGAATTGAATTGACAGATGCAGTATATTGACAGGGAAAAGATCAAGTTGTCAGAATATAGAGGCAAAATAATGCAATACGTCCCAAAGAACAGGTACTTTAGTAAGTCTTCAGCATAAAGTGTAAGGAAAAGCTAAGTGAGAAATGAGGCTTGAAATTTAAAATGAGATGAAATAAATATTGCACCTCAGCAGCCATGAAAAGGATTGAATTTTGCTCTGTAATCAATGGACACCTTCTAAGCTTTTAAACAAAGACACAGTTGTACAAGCTGGTTCAAAGATCATTCTCATACTTTGGGGCATGAGGGTAAGCTTTTTTAATTTTTTTTCCTGCCATTAGGCATCCCTTAACAACCATAAACAGAGATTAGTTACAACAATCCAAGTATGATATAGGGATGGATGGTGGAAGCTTGAATATCAATGCAGATATGTGGATGAATCTAAGACATTTAGAAGAATGTTCAACGTTGCTTCATGGTTGATGGGCACAAAATAGAACTAAAAAATGAAGAAAACAAGAATACAGGGTGACTGCACACTTTCCACTTTTTTCTCTACCAAGAGGTTAAACTAATATCTTGGTTCAATTTTCCTGGACAAAACAAGTTTTTGGCAAATCATGGAAGTTCCATAGTTCAATGTTTTCCTCATCTCTGGTTTTACATATGTATATGGTGATTATAGCATACGATGATTTTATCACCTTGCCATTTCAGGAGATTTACAACTAATAGTTCCTGTTGTTTAATTTAAAATGTCAAGCTTTTTGGTTCCTGAAACCAACATACAATTAACACAGCAACTTACTCACTAAGAAAAAATCAAGGCCAATCAATTTCAGGATTTTTCTGAATATTATCTTCATACAAGCTTTCCATCATTCTGGAAACCTCATTTCTCCTATTATTGATGTGATTCTGCTTTTATTTTCTCTTCTTCTAAGGCCAAGTGGAAAATCGTTAATAGAGTAGGTTTCCTCTAGTCTTTTGTCCCTTCTGGGTGCTCCCTGTTCTCTAACTGCACTGATATTCTTTTTGCTTCCCACAGATGATATACTACAACTAGCTCCACAGCCTAAGTATAGGCTATTTATTTTTCTTTGGAATATACAGTCCCTTAAATTTCCCGAGACTTATTTGCTTTACTCCAATTTAGGCTTCAAATGCACTTCCTCAGAGAAACCTTCCTTGATGCCCCATTATCAAAGACCACCATTAAACGTCCTCAGATGCCCCTGACCATTTTTATTTTTATAAAAGTACTATTGTTTATAACTACTTCTGTGTCTGTTCAATCATACCTTAATCAACATTCTCTAAACTCGCTGAGGGCAGAGATGATGAACTTTGCCCTCCATGGCCTTCTTAGGATCAAGAGCTCTGCGGTGGGAGTGGTTATTATGTGTGCCACGGGTCATGTACCTGACACCCTATTTTCACATTTCCTGAGGGGCAGAACTGTCCTTTTAGTCAGGAATACACTTCAACTACACATGACCGGGTCACCCATTTAAAGTCCCAAGGTAATTCTTGATTAATTTTAGCTTACAAAATGATCTAATTCCCTTTGCAAATGATTGGCTAGGGTTTGGTATGTGACACTCTACCAGTGAGATTTGGACGTTAACTTGGGGTGTTCCAGGAAAGCTTTCCTTGCTCCTAAAATGTCACACGTGAGATTAAACATTACTGCTTCTAAATCCTTCTGAGTTCATGAGGAAAACTAACCACAGAAGGCATGGCAGGAATATAGAAAGAAGTCAGAAGCTGCGTCAATGTTAAATCTACAGATTAGTCCATTTTCAAGCTGCATTACCATAAAAATTTTAAGCGACATCAAAAATCTTTAAATCAATCCATGAGAATTTTATGTTTCTGTAGCTAAAAGTTTTCAAACAAATATTTATCAGTACTTGACAAATTCTTAAATGAACGAAAGTTATATTGGTGTCGTGCCTAGTGCCTTGTAAACAATCCATATGGTACTTGAGCGTGCTTCTAAGCCTTGGCACTGACGCTCCCTGAGCATTAAATACCTTTTTTAGTTTTGCATGACCAACTCTCAGTCTTTCAAGACTCAGCAGTGTCCCTATCTCCCTGCTCTCACATAGCTAGGTTAGCAACCCCCCCCCCCCGGCACTCTCCAATCAACCTGGAATTCCACCATAGCCTATATTTATATGATATCTTCACTTGTATGTCTTCCTATATCCTGGAGGGAATGGGCTGAAATGACTGCAGCAAAATTTGGCCTTTGGTAAATGCTGAAAGTAAATGCTTTGGTAAGTGCTTTCCAGGAGAAGGTGTTGCGAAAATCAAAATAGCCAGTGAAAACTTTGGAGGGAAGTGAGGACTTCATAACGCACAGAAGAGCACAGAGCATTGCTATAGCACATTCTAAAAAAGCAGGAAACACACCTTTATCTCCTCAGGAAATTTATGGTTGGAAAATTAAGTATGCACTGATAAGAGATAGGATGTGGAAATATGGGACAACAATGACAGTGGAGCAGCGTCATTGGAACGTTAGTCTTGAGCAGTGATTTCCAATTATCCGTGTGCTGAAGGATCGGATCGTAGGTGTGTTGTGGAAATTTTTAAAGATCATTAACTTAATTATTTTTGAAAGAAGCTCAAATGTTTTAATTGTTTTTGATCAACATAATGTAAGTGTGCCACAGAAGTTTAACTATTGCTTTAAGTGTGTCATGATTTCGAAAAGGAAAAAAAATCACTGAAGAGAGACTGACATTTAGTTTGCAGGTGCAGAAATGCCATGTGATGAAGTCACTGGACAGCAGTCCATACAAACAGTCGGCGATGGTGGCAAATGACAGGTGAAATGCCCAATGCAACGGAGAGTCATAGAAGGAATAGTAGTGTTTGTAAATACATGGTGACATTAAATAAAGAGATGTGAGGAAAAGAAGTTGAAAATAAATCATAAAAATTTATAGCTACTACATACTTGTTAGAATGCCTGAAATCCAAAGCACAGACGGCAGGAAGGATACGGAGAAATGGGACTTCTCATTCATTGCTGTGGGAGTACAACACGGTACAACTACTTCGGAAGACTGGGAGTTCAATACAAAACTAAACACAACCTCATCATCGTACAATCCAGCCATCAGACTGTTTGTCATTTACCCAAAGTAATTAAAAATGTGTGTACATGCAAAAATACTGCACACGGATATTTATAGTAGCTTTATTCATAATTGCTAAACCTTGGAAGTAACTGATAGGTCCTCCACCAGGTGAGTGGAAAATAAACTGTGGTACATTGAGACATTAAAATATTGTCAAGTATTAAAAGGAAATGAGTTGTGAAGCTGTGAAAAGACATAGACAAAGCTTACCTGCACATTATTAAGTGAAGGATGATGATCTGAAAAATATTACATGCTGTGATTTCAATGATAGCACATTCTAGAAAAAGCAAAGCTATGGGGTCAGTGAGAGGGTAGGTGGAGAAACTATATATTATTATGATGGATAAGTGTCATATTCACTTGTTAAAATCCAGAGAATGCATAACCCCGAGAGTGAGCTCTGATGTAAATGATGCGTCTCGGGTGATAATGGCCGCCAATAACTTTCATCAATTGTAGCCAATGTGCCCTCTACTGGGGAAGGCTGATGATGGGAAATGCTGTGTGCCTGTGGGAGCAGGAGGCAGGTGGGAAAATTAGGTACCTTCCCCTCAAGTTTACTGTTCACGTAAATCTGCTAAAAAAGAAAGTCTATCTATCTATCCATCTCTTTACCTGAATATATTATCCAATCAATAATTGTTTTCTGAACCTGAGTTTGTGCACATGTCTAAATACAGTGCAGGAAAGGAACATGATTTCCTTTATTGACTAATCTTTTTTGACATATTCAACTGAATCAATAAAAGATTAGCAAAGTTTAAAGGTTAACATTTTGAACATGTATATGATACAAATCCATTTTTCTCATCAAATGTGCTTATTTAATTTGCACCAAGCCTTTAGCTTAGTGATGACTCTTTTGATGGTAGTATTTTTACTTAAGAATTATACTGACCTAAAAGATAAAGCAATGAAGAACCACTGTACTGTATTTTATGTTTATATTTGTCTTTTGTTTAAATTTAATCTTGAAATTATATGACCAAGAGGTGTGTTGGCCCAAATGCAAACTTGAGATTCAGTGTCAGCTCTTTCCAGTATATCTCGTTGCTCTAGTTGAGATAGTTTGATTGTCAGAGCAGCTAGTCAGTAAAACAGGAGAAATGTCTGTGTGTGTGTGTGTGTGTGTGTGTGTGTGTTCTTTCGTCAAGGGATTTAAAAACAAAGTTTAATTTAAAAACAAAAATTACTTATTACAAAGATTACAAGTGACAATATACATATTAATGGTTTTTACATTTTTATAAATAGAAATGTAAAGGAAATTTTAAACTCATGAAAAGCTTATTCGAATTATGCTCCTATGAAACTTTGAAACTATGAAATTATGCTCCTATGAAACACCCTGAACCTTTTTTATCTTTAGGAAATCTTTGCAAATCAAGGGACAAAATCCCTTTGTCCCCTTTCAAGGAACAAAATCCTTGATGCTGTCATGAACTTGGCATAATATTATTTTTATATGAGTCACTTTACTTTTAGGTTCTTACTTTCCCCATTTGCCAGTTCGGAGGAATTAATTATGTTATCACTGAAATACTTTGTATATTTTTGGCAGAAAGAGAAATACTCAGAATTTGACATGCAGGAGAACAATAATAGAGAAACATCCATAAAACATGGCATGGTTTTTCGGAAATTATATATTTTGTAGAAAATTCAGAATTGCCAAGTGAACTTAAAATTCCACTTTTTGAAATCAACCTGAGTGAATGTTTCACCACCTTTAACTTTTAGCTTATTTTACCGAAGTCATGCAAAGTTAGCTGTGTACCTGCTTGGATTGGGGAGGATATTTACAGGCTCAGCATCTTTTTCCCACACAAGGTCTCGTCCCTGCCTCCTGTTAACAACAGTGTCAGGTTGGATATTCAGCTTTTGTCATAGGAATGGCAGAGCTACTGGAAATTTAATGAGCATTTACTCCTTCGTTACTAATGCTTACTTTGAAGCAGTTGTTGTCTTCTTCAAATGCCCACAATTCATCTGAATTATTTGGAAAATGAGCCCCTTTATCAGTTGCCCCCTCCACTCTCAGTGCACAGCCAGGGAGATTTGGGGACCTCTAATCATCCTCACTGCTTACAGCTGGACAAAGAGCATCGAAAAGTATTTCAGGATCATTCACAATATCATCTTGCTAATAAGGTTTGGCCTAATCTTTTTCATTTCTTTCTTTATTGTTGTTATCTGTCATGCACAGCCATGTGTGATAAGCAATTACAGAAGATCCTTTATGCAATTGCATCATGTTGGTCTGCGTTCTGTGTTCTATGTAACCCAAGGCATTTATCTTCACAACACTGAGTCAATTAAAAGAATATAGGACACTTGGAGGATAATAAGACGGAGTAATTCAACAATTTGACATTGACCTGTTAGGATTGATTCTCAAGGTTACACCAAATACGAAGTATTTTCCGCCCTTTTTGTCTTCATATTTAGAAATCTGGGCGAACAAACTGTAGAGAATGCCGCACACACTTCATTTTAGCTGTGAGCAGCTTCCATTGTGAATGGAGAATTCATGCAAAGTACATCTAGTATGACGGTTTCCTTTTAACAGTAAAAATGGCAACAGCTAACCTTATCACACAGATGAAAAAAAAGCAGTTACCTTCTTTAAAGAGATACACGTTTTTAGATAATTCCAACAGGTTTTCAAATACAGAGAAAAAGGTCTTTTGATTATTCAAATGAAGAAAGCTTCTGCCCACCTGCGTCTTGGGTGTGCTACACACAGAGAGACACCAAGTTCAGGTCTGGGATGGCCATTTCCAAGCATTCACTAAATGAACAGGCAAACATGCTCAGCTAGCATTTGTTTTCCTTTGGCAGAGAATATCAATGCAAAAAAGTATACCCTGATGTTAAATTCATAGGTGACATACAAAATGTAAGATTATGTACTCTACCTGCTGTATCTAAATTTCACGCAGAAAATGTGAGCAACAGCTTATCCATTTTATGGCCACAACATGTGCCTGTGTAAAGAAATGAGTGTTCTTAAGCCTCACATAGTTGCAGAATCCATGTTGTCACGTGATAATTAGGACAGTGGAGTTATCCCTGTGTCATGACAGCAGACGAGGATGACAGTGAATGTGAGAAGGAGGAACGTGTGCTGAGAGCCACTGATTCCAGAGCAGGGAAGGTAAAGATGGATTTCAAAACTGAACACAAAAAAATCTATAGCTCACAAGCTACCTTTAAAAACATGGATTCAAACACCTTACCAATCGTTAACAATCTTGGCATTTAGTATTCTAAAAATATGCCCCAGTTCCTTCTATGCATACAATAAAACTCTGGAGCACTTGCTGGAAGTCTAATTTATGGTAGGAGTAATCAGGATGTTGAGCAAAGAACCTCCCTTGGATGGAATCATAAGGCAGTATTAATCCTTAAAACATATTGGAAGATTTCTTCCTTAAGAACTGGATGGATATTTAGACAGTCCATGTCTTTTAGATAATTCTTAGATGAAATAAAAATAGTAATAGTCCAATGATCACTGTAAATTTTTTGTTATTGTTCATTCTTGTGAACAAGTAATTTTGTTCATTCTTACATGAAAGCCAAAGCTGTTTCCATTTGACGGAAAGCTGAACCTTTTCTCCTGCCGTCAGGGTAGATATGAAGGGAACAGGGATAGAGTCGGGGCAAGAGTCCACAGGAAGGCCAGGAGGCCAGGCCAGGGACTCGAAAGGCTTCATTAGAGAGAAAAACGAGCAGAGTGGAGTCTGACCGGGGAAAAGTTCCCATTGTAAAAGAGGTCCCCACCCAGGGGGCGTGTTATACCTTTTCACAGTGTGCACCTTAGGTGACATCTGGCCTCATGCCCCCCTCCTTCTGCTAATTGTCCTCCTCCGTCCCTTCCCTCCTCCCCTCCCTCCCTGCCACTGTACTGAACCATATTTGTGTTCTATTACTCATATGAACTTGTAATTGTTCCTATATTAGTTTCATATCAGTATTAAGTACATTGGATATTTATTTTTCCATTCTTGTGATACATTACTAAGAAGAATGTGTTTCAGCTCCATCCAAGTAAACATAAAAGACATAAAGTCGCCATCTTTTTAAATGGCTGAATACTAGGAACATTTAGCTATGTCTGTTCCCACTAGGGAACAGTTTTTAGCCGCAATTTGGTTCCTAGCTACAATTTGGTTCCACTTCCTGACCTTAGCTTTCCTGGCCACCTGTTTAGCCTCTGCCAAACCTAACATTCAGGCCTGCAGTCTGGGGAGGGGATAACTCCTTCTCTTTCCACTTCTCATTCAGCCCATATTTGAGCGCTCTGGAATTGGAGGAGAAGTGAATAATGAAAAAAGTAAAGAGATGAAGCATGGGAGGAGGGGCAGCAAAGTTCTTACTTGACTGCTACTCTCTTACGCTCAGAAGCTTGGTGGAGCTAGTTTAAAGCTTCTGTTCTCTCATAGGAGACTTTACTAGTGTAGCAATAATATGTACAGTGTAGCAAACCATCTCAACACTTAGTGCCTGAAAACAGCAGCTCCTCATTACATTCCACAAGTCAACAAGTCTGCTGTATACTTCTGCTGACTGGACCAGGCTTGTCTCATCATGTCTGGGTTCACTCAAAATTCAGATGGTGGCTCAGCAGGAGCTGAATGGCCTCAGAAAACCTTGTGTGTTTGGAGGTGAGTTTACTGTCGTCTGGGACAACAGGTTGACTGGGCCATGTGTCTCGTCTTTGAATAGTGTGACCTCTTCCCGTGGTAGAGTACAGAGAACAGTAAGAGAGAGGGTAAGTGCCATTCTAAAAGTGTTTTTCAAATTACTGCTGATGCTACATTTGCTTATATCTTACTGGCAAAACAAATTGTATAATGTGTGTGTGGTATATTTTTTTTCATGCACATCAGCCATGCTTTACTGTTTTTGTATCTGTTTTGTTGTGGTGGTGGTTCTTGGAAAGCGGACATTTTAAATAGTAAAAAGTAATTACTCTGGAAATCAGATTTCTTCTTCCTCTCTGCAGAGTTTGTTCTGGTCGCTACTCTTGTTTATTGATTTAATTGCTTACCTAAACTAAAACTATACCATGTGAAGTATTTGTTGTATCTGCCCTCTAAGTCTATACTCCTAATAGTGGTTTAATGATTAAACAGAGAATTTCTTAAATATCCTGAACCTATAAGGCTCCCATTCAATGCTATAGACTTTGTGTGTGTGTTGAGATAATGCCTTAAATAATTTGTAAATTGCATTAGCTCTCACTTCCTGCTTGCGTAGGACCTCAGGGTCATCCAGTGGTGAGGGACAGAAACTTCTCCACCCTTTCCTGAGTTTGCACACATTTCTGCACACGGACATAGCCTTCTAGATCTCCAGGAATATTTCAGAACTCTTCAAAGCCCTTATAGATGTCTCATTCCAGTTGTGTTTTGTTTTGTTTTACTTTTTCGCCAAGCTTCTTGTTTGTCCAGCTAGTATTGGCTCTTCTGGAAGCTGCGATATTAAGTGAATGCTGCTGATTTTTCTTTCTTTCTTTTCTTTTTTTTTTTTTTTTTTGGACAAACCCTGGGGAGAGGGCTTTTATCTCTGAGTGGGCTCTGAGGCAGATCAAATAAAGACAAGCTCTGGGAATGGAATTTTTCCAGGGACCTGGTAAACAGGCCAAATAGTAGCAATTCTCTTGGGATGAAGCCTTTTGAGAAGTTTCAAACCTATTTTCTATCCTCTCATCACCGCTGGCCTGCTGATTTTTAAAGCTTGCTTGGTTGTGTGAAGGATGGCTTTCAAGTTTACCCTGGAGCTAAGAAGAGTACAGGAACGCAAGTTAAAACGCCACAAAATTAGCAGGTTTTCCCAAAACTCAGTCATTATCTTGAGTAAATACTCTTCATATTATATCAACTCTTTGGTTAATTACCAAGGTTCCAAAAGAGTTGATATGGACAATTTTTGGACAGTGTTCTCATTGTTTTTACGGGATACGAGTTTCGGATGTTCTTACTCTGCCATTCCAAAAGGGAAAATAGATTTCAGCCGTGTAGATAAACTGATTTGGATTGTAATATTGATGCTAAAAATTCTTTTTAATACTTATTAAATTTATACTGGTAAATATAAAGACGATGCAAAAGTGAGTGATAAAGTAGCTTTATAGACAAATACAATTAAAGATTTTAAGTGGGGAAAAAAGATGAATTTTAAAACTACATTAAGCAGGATGGTATAGCTAGTTAGTGCACTCTAGTCATGCAGTATTTCTATTTTAATTGTTTTCTAACAACTCAAAATATACATCTACGTAGCGATATGCGTGCTGGGATAATGAGATAAATGAAATGAAGTTACAGACAAACTTGTGTGTAAAGGATTTACATTATTACATTGCATTTGTTCTTTTTCTTCATAGAAGAAAAACTGAAAAACTTCATAGAATAAGAACAAATGCCACGTACAGCTTTTAGCCTTATTACAACTGTTCACACAAAAAATTAGAGTATCTCATGGGTCCAGAACTTTTTTCATATAGTGATATGGAATCATTAAATATGTCAGTCTTTTGAGATTGTTGAACGCTTATATGACCTGTGACATGGATGCAATATTTCAAAATTTTCTTTTGAACATTTTACCTAACACATCTCCAGCTACGTCTGAAGAGCTATGAATGAGTGCTTTCTAAAAGGCCTGTTTGAGATGGTACTCACTCACATGTGAAATCTCTTTAGCAATTGAAGTACTGTCTTTAACCATCACATTCACTAGTCATCTTGCATGACCCTGATTGCTTGCCTTGCCACTGTTCAATTAACCTGTCATCCAGCACTCCAGCAAAGGACACAGAGCATCACACATCATAAAAGGTTCTCAAGTGAGCTCACTCAGCTGCCGTAAATATATTATGTGGGCCTCATGCAGAAGAGGACGCAGGAAGATACAGTTCTTCCACCCTTTACGTTTGGTTACATTCCTCTCAAAATTCCGATCCACCATGCTGTCTCAACTTCCAGCAATCCCTCTCAACCAAAATAGGTAACCATGTCAAAGAATATTCGAGTTTCTTGTGCATTATTCCAGTTGCATTTCTCCTCCTGTTTCATGGAAGCCTCTAAGTGACTGGTAAGTTGACAAGCTGTACCAAATAGTTATGTACCCTTTCTTCAGAAGGCTTGTTCTTGAACCATTTTCGCCCTACGACCAGAGGGATTTTACACACAGCTTTCTAAGTATAAACCATGTACATTTTCCTACTCTGCACTGATGTTTAACTAGACAATTTATTTTACTGCTCAGATGACGTTCTCAGCATTTTGTTTCCTTTTAACACCTTTTCATTTTCAGTTTTACATAGTGAAGGCAATGGGCACAGAGGTTAAGAGTAATAGTGACCTATTCATGTAAATCCTTTAATTTGCTGACTTTGGGTTATTCAAGATTCTCTTTTCATTGGGTATTCTGCTTAGGTAATAGATTTGAAAAGCTGTCTTTTTTTTTTTTTTAATTTTGAGGAACTACTTTCTGCTTCATTGTTTTGCTTATGTAAATATAATTAATTCATTAACCGTTGCCAGAAAGCAGTGCCAATGATATTAAGTGATTTTTCTACATAGGATTTCAGAGATTTTTTTTTTTTAACTTTTCAATTAAGGGCCAATTTGCTGCTAATCATAGAGCCATCTGTGTGAAACTCGGTGTCCTTCACTCTGCAAAATGAGGTGTTTGTAACTTGCATGAGAAAGAATAATGCAGCCCATCCTTCCTCGGGGACAAAGCTTTGAAACCTGACAAATCTGGAATCTGAATGTTAACTCCTGAGTCTATATAAATTTTATTGAGTTATTTTACCCTTCTCAGCTTCAGTGTCTTCATCTGACACCTAAGGATGATAGGTGTTTATCTCATAGGTCCCTTAGGAGGATACAGTGGTATAATGAGTGTAAAATTCCTTCAGTCTGGGAATGTGTATGGTATAGGTTTTATGTAATATATAATTTAGATACACGTCACCCTTCTTTAATCTCTCTCTCCCTCTTTCTCTCTCTCACATACACACAATATAAAGCAAGTCAGTAGAATATATTATAGTATATTGGAGCAAATAAATATATCTTCTTTACCTGAAAATAGCATTCTACTTTTTCTGTTGCTATCAGCATTTATAAAAAGCCTATTATCAAATAATTATAAAAAGTGAAAGAAGGTGACCGAGTAGTTATTCAGATTGGTTTTCAAAAAGCAATAAATTCTCAGTGAATTTGATTTTGTTCCTTTATTTGTTACATTTATTATTTCTCCACACACTGTCCAATTGGAAGACCACTAAGAATATTATTTATGAACTAAAAGCATAGTTAGTTAACTCTTAAGTAAACCATGAAGAGAACACACGAATCATAGTAAGAATTCAGAGTATAAAAGGGTTTTTTGGCTCAGCGCCTATAGCTCAACCAGCTAAGGCGCCAACCACGTACACCTAAGGTGGCGGGTTTGAATCCCCAGCCCGGACCCGCCAAACAAAAATGACGGCAGCAACCAAAAAATAGCCGGGCGTTGTGGCGGGCGCCTGTGGTCCCAGCTACTTGGGAGGTGGAGGCAAGAGATTCGCTTGAGCCCAGGAGTTGGAGGTTGCTGTTAGCTGTAATGCCACGGCAATCGACCCAGGGGGACAGCTTGAGGCTCTGTCTCAAAAAAAAAAAAAAAAGTTCATTCACATGTGCTTTCTTACTTGAGTCCGCCCTATGAGAGGCAGAGATAATTATTTTTCTTTTTTAATTTTTTTTTTATTTCAGATTAATGTGAGGGTACAAACCATTAGGTCATAGCATTTACACATGACAGGTAAAAATCAGAGTTGTAGTTGTGTCCTACATACAGGGAGTGTGCCACACATCTAGACATCATACCCACTGGGTGGGAAACTACTTAATTCCCCCCTTCCCCTCCTCAAGTTTAATTGAGATTTTTTTTTTTTTTGAGACAGCGTCTCACTCAGTCATCCTGCGGTTGAGTGCCGTGCAATTAGAGCTCACAGCAACCTCAAACTCTTGGGCTCCACTGATCCTCTTGCCTCAGCCTCCCAAGTAGCTGGGACTACTGGCCCTGCAACAACACCCAGCTATTTTTAGAGATGGAGTCTTGCTCTTGCTCAGGCTGGTCTCAAACTCCTGAGCTCAGGCAGTCCACCTGCCTCAGCTTCCAAGAGTGCTAGGGTTATAGGCATGAGCCATGCACCGGACCACTTTAATTCAGCTTTTCTTTTGTGTGGGTCTGTGACTTTTGATAATCTCCTACCTTCAAAATAGTATTGAGTATATGTGATGCTTGTTTTTCTAATCTTGCAATACTTGGTAGAATGTTCTTCAACTCCATGCCAGTTGTTATAAAGGATGCAAAATTTCTATCATTTTTTAGAGATGAATAGTATTCCCTGGTATACATAAACTACAGTTTGTTAATCCATTCTTGTGTTGATGGACATTAGGTTGTTTCCATAAAAGATCATTATCTTTGTTCTGTAGATGAGATAAGGGTCTTACCCAAGGTTACACAACTTGAAGCTGGAAAGTCCTGTAATTCTATAACTCTTTGCTAAAAGAAAGAAATGAAACTGAACAGCAGCCATCAGCCTCCTAACCCTCCCTCCCACATTATGATATTGAGAAAGGGGAATACTGGCAGAAGAGGTAGCCTGGAATGCCTGAACTTTCCTCTCTCCTGACTCTGCAGGTTGATCTTTGGCTTGTTTGCTTTGGCCTATTTGCCTGCTCTTTAAGAGAGTTTCAGTCTGTATTTGCCAGGACTTCTGAAGTAACCTGCTCAAGGAGCTTCCCTGTAAAATAAGTCACATTCTGTATAACTGGGGAGAATGGTAGGGTGTGGGCCCTCCAGCTGTCAGGATTCTGTGTGACTCAGAAGCTGCTGGGGTTCAAGAATAGGCTTCCAAGAAAGAATGGTAATAACAGGGCCTGTGGGGTGTCCTTCAGCAGGAACAGCTCCTGTGCCAATTCAGAGGTGTGGATGGGTGTCCTCCCTCCCTGGGGCTCAGGCACTGGAATTTGCTCTGGCAGAATAGTTACCCACTGCATATTTGTCATATTTGTGCTTTTCTGGAAAGACTGTATGCATCATACATCTGTATAAACTTTACCTTGTGCCATCTGCAGCCCTGCACTGAGCTGGGATTTGTTTTTTAGACTGGGGACAAAAAAAATTAGGTGGTTGTCTGCATTGGGTTTACGCTAATTCCAGATGCTCTTTCGATCCAACAGGCTTTTGTTGAAGATCTTTTTGTGTTTTATTTTGTTTGAAAGTCATGAGATATAGTGGTATAGCAGGATTAGTAAAATGTGATCCCTTACCTCAAAGAGCTTACAATCTAGTCAAGAAGACAAATTTACAGAAAAGAAATACTAAAAGGCAGAAGATATCAGGGATTGGACAAAATGAAGCCCAATGTTAGACTGAGGTCTTAAGGATACGTATGAAAATCAGTCCCCATTGTCCATGGGTTCACAGTCTGTGAGGGTAGAGGATAATCTCCTGAAATTAAATTATAAGAAGTGTCAGCTGGGTGTACCTATAGTCCCAGCTACCCAGGAGGCTGAGGCAGGAGTTCAAGAAATTCAAGTACAGGTCAGGTGCAGTGCCTCACACCTGTAATCCTAGGACTCTGGGAAGCCAAGGTGGGTGGATCACCTGAGCTCATGAGTTCAGGACCAGCCTGAGCCAGAGTGAGACCTCATCTCTAAAAATAGCCGGCCCTGGCTCGGCGCCTATAGCTCAACTGGCTAAGGCGCCAGCCACGTACACCTAAGGTGGAGGGTTCAAATCCCCAGCCCGGACCCGCCAAACAACAATGACAGCTGCAACCAAAAAATAGCCAGGCGTTGTGGCGGGCACCTGTGGTCCCAGCTACTTGGGAGGCGGAGGCAAGAGACTCGCGTGAGCCCAGGAGTTGGAGGTTGCTGTGAGCTGTAATGCCATGGCACTCTACCCAGGGGGACAGCTTGAGGCTCTGTCTCAAAAAAAAAAAAAAAAAAATAGCCGACCCTTGTGGCCAGTGCCTATAGGGCTAGCTACTCAGGAGGCTGAGGCAAGAGGATCACTTGAGCCCAAGAATTTAAGTTTGCTATCAGCTATGACACCACAGCACTCTACTGAAGGCTTGGTCTCAAAAAAGAAGAAAAAAATCAAGGTTTGGTGCCTGTAGCACAATGGTTACGGCACCAGCCACATACATCAATGCTGGCAAGTTCAAACCCAGCTGGGCCAGCTAAACAACAATGACAACTATAACAAAAAAAAAGCCGGGCCTTGTGATGGGTGCCTGAAGTCCCAGCTACTTGGGAGGCTGAGGCAGGAGAATCGCTTAAACCCAAGAGTTTGAGGCTGCTTTGAGCTGTGACACCACGGCACTCTACTGAGGGCAACATAGTAAGACTCTTATCTTAAAAAAAAAAATCAAGTCCAGCCTGAGCAATATAGCAAGACCTTATCACAAAAAAAAAAAAAAGGCTCGGTGCTTATGGCTCAAGCAGCTACACCAGAGCTGGCAGGTTCAAATCCAGTCAGGACCCACTAAACAACAATGACGCCTGCAACCAAAAAATAGCCAGGCGTTGTGGTGGGCACCTGTAGTCCCAGCAGCTTGGGAGGCTGAGGCAGGAGACTCGCTTGAGCCCAGGAGTTGGAGGTTGCTGTGAGCTGTGATGCCATGGCACTCTACCCAGGGCACCAGCTTGAAGCTCTTGTCTCAAAAGAAAAAAATATATATATATATATATGTATACACACACACACACAAACATATATATCATAAGTAGTGCAGTGAGTAGTAAGGATGTAAGAATAATGTCATCTCACATGAGAAAAGGCTTTGGGGAGTAAGACATAAGACGAGGGGAGGGGGTAGCATTTGAACTGAGCCCTGGAGCAAGGTACGAGATTTGGGGACAGGCAGACAGAAAAGAAGTGGAGGAGAAAGTTGCAAGAGGTTTGGGGAGGAGATTGAGTATAGTAAGATTTAGAGGCAGTGGAGATGGTTATTTGTATACAGAGGATTAAGGTTGGAAAGTAAGATGGGGTCAGATTATAGAAATCCTTTTCTGGCAGGCCAAGATGTTTGCCCTTTATTCTGTAGTTAGTGAGGAGACTACTAACATTTTGATAGCAGGAATAAAGTAAGGGTACTGTTCTTGAAAGGTAACAGTATGGGGTGGCAACCTGTGGCTCGAGGAGTAGAGTGCCAGCCCCATATGCTGGAGGTGGCGGGTTCAATCCCGGCCCTGGCCAAAAACTGCAACCAAAAAAAAAAAAAGAAAAGAAAAGGTAACAGTATGAAGGGTTAAGAAGAGGGAAGAGAGATTCAAGACAGAAAACTAGTTGGGAAACAGTTGCCTTGAGTAGGTTAGAAGTTCCTAGGGCCTGAGGTAAGGCAGTAAGGATAAGGTCACTGGAGGATAAGGTGTGAGAGAGGGATGCAGAGGTATAAGAATCAAAGCCTGGGACGGCACCCGTAGCTCAGTGGGGACGGCACCAGCCACATAACACCGAGGCTGGCAGGTTCAAACCCGGCCAGGGTTTGCTAAACAACAATGACAACTATAACAAAAAAATAGCTGGGCATTGTGGCAGGCGCCTATAGTGCCACCTACTTGGGAGGCTGAGACAAGAGAATCGTTTCAGCCCAGGAGTTTGAGGTTGCTGTGAGCTGTGACTTAACAGCACTCTATCGAGGGCAACATAGTGAGACTCCACCTCTAAAAAAAAAAAAAAAAGAAAGCCTGTGTGACTGGAAAGAAACCAGACTGAAGAACTGGGATGGGACAAGATGGGCAGAATGGGAGGTGCCAATGGGACAGTCCTAAAGAGTCACAGCTGGGATAGGAGCTCAGGAGAGAGGTCCAGGGTCCGAGTGCAAGTCTGGTATCATCAGTTTGATGGCTGAGGACGCTGTGGGAAAGTGTGGAACATGGAGCTAAGGTTGCTGTGGGCACAACTGTGGGCCACTCCTGCCCTGAGCCAATGGGCAAAGACAGAGGAAGCAGAGGGAGATGTAGTAACGGGAAGAGGCAGTCCCGGGAGAGGGCAGCGGCCAGGTAGCCATGGAGAGATGTCAGCAGGTGGTGAGCAGCACCATCAGAGGTTGTAGGGCCCACATGGGAAAAGGACAAGTCGAGAAATGAAAGGGGAAGGATGAAGAGCATGGGTGGAGGATGGTCTTGAAAAAATAGGATAGTTGCAGGGAGGGAGGCTCAGAACAACAGTGAAGGGTCAAGGGACCTCACACTATTGGCCTTCCCCCAAAAAAGGATGAGAGAGGATGTGAAACTCCTGCTATAGGAGATGGGACAGGGAGCCCTTGAGGGCTGGACTGGTTAACTAACCGGGCCTTAAGCATAGAGCAGGGGTAGAGCCAGCCAGTTCTTTTCTGGCAGCCATTGACATTGGCTAATGCTTTGCAGTAATGGTGGAAGGTACCAGTTTTCCCAGCGAGCTCATGAGAACATCTGCAGACCTCTGTTTCCCAAGCATGCAAAGACAAGTTTCTTGAGTAGTCTCTAAGGGTCCTTACTGCTCAGGCTGCTGAGGTTCTGTGAAATGGCTGGCTCTGGGGTCCAGGCTAAGTTAGGAAGGTGAAACTCAGAAGGCTAGCTCATAAGGGCAGGGAGGACTGGCGGCCGAGAGGCACTTCGCCATTCAGGGTCCAGGAATGAGAGATGAGCTCTGGGATGGAGTTGTTCATAAAAGTCAGTCCATCTTCATGTGCCCCACTGTGCACTTAAGCCCTTCCATTCACTTGATTCCACTGATTTTTTTTTCTCCTTGAATCAGACAGCCCCCTGAACCAGAATCGGTCAGAGATATTCCCTCACCGAATTACCCCTCAGAGCACCACTATGAGAGCAGGGATCTTTTCTTCACTGAGGCATTAGATAGCTCAGCAGGACCACATGGCTAATTAGCAAAGGATCTAGAGCTGTCCATCTCCGATCCCAGACTCCTTCCCTACTCTGGCCTCCCTTTCCTGACTTTGCGCACTACAGGTACACAGAGAGCCTGGAAACTCAACTTCCTGCCTAATAACAAAAGTAACAGTCACAGTTAACACTTAACATTTGCTAGGTGTTGTGCTAAATTCTTTACATGCATTCGCTCATTTACACTTTAAACCAGGCGTCCTCAAACTACGGCCCACAGGCCACATGCACCCGCCTAGGACATTTATCTGACCCGCTAGGTATTTTTGCCACCACTGCCTGTCCTGCTTAGCAGCCAATTCGTCCCAGGGCCCGTAGTCCAGCCCTCCAACGGTCTGAGGGACAGTGAACTGGCCCCCTGTTTAAAAAGAGAACCCCTGCTTTAAACCCTTATCAGGGAGATAGAATTTTTTATTTTTTTTTGAGACAGAGCCTCAAGCTGTCCCCCTGGGTAGAGTGTAATGGCATCACAGCTCACAGCAACCTCCAACTCCTGGGCTCAAGCGAGTCTCCTGCCTCTGCCTCCCAAGTAGCTGGGACTACAGGCGCCCGCCACAACGCCTAGTTTTTTGTTTGCAGCCGTCATTGTTGTTTGGCGAGCCTGGGCTGGATTCGAACCCTCCACCTTAGGTGTGTGTGGCTGGTGCCTTAGCCACTTGAGCCACAGACGCCAAGCCAGGGGAGATAGAATTTTGCATAGAGAAGCCAAGTTACCTTATTGGCGATGGTCCTGCTAGTAAGTGGCAGAGACAGGTTTAAACCAGTCAGGCAGCCTGACTCTCTGATGAGGTTTGAGCAGGGGCAGCCCTGGGTCTTAGAAATCTCTCACCTCTGCCTCAGCTGCTACCTCTCCACCTCACTTCTATTCTCTTCTACCCATTCCCCTTCTTTTTTTTTTTTTTGAGACAGAGTCTCACTATGTCACCCTTGGTAGATTGGTGTCACAGCTCACAGCAACCTCAAACTCTTGGGCTTAAGCAGTTCTCTTGCCTCAGCCTCCCAAGTAGCTGTTATTACAAGTGCCCACCAACCCCTGGCTATTCTTATGTTGTATTTGTCATTGTTGTTTAGGAGGCTCTGGGCTGGATTCAAACCTGCCTGCCTTGGTGTATGTACCTGGCACCCTAACCTCTGAGCTGCTACAAGCATCATGCTCATTCCCCTTCTTAAAGTCCTGACAGCTATACTGGGAAGGGGCAGAGCTAGAGTGCCATGAGGAACCTACCAGCAAGTGACATCCCGCAAGTCAACATCCCACAGGCCTGGCCGAGGAGCTACTCAGGGCTGCAAGAGAGACTGCCTTGCCAGCAACCAGAAATCTTTAATTCCTAACTCCAAAGGAGGTTTCTCTGTGGCCCAGAGCATATCCATTCCCCTTTGGGCTTGCTTTCTGTAGTATAGGAAATTACAGTAGTTGACTCCTTGCCTCGAAAAGCTTCCCTGAGGCTCAAATGGCTAAGGCGCCAGCCACATACACCTAAGGTGGCGGGTTCGAATCCAGCCCGGGCCCACCAAACAACAATGATGTCTGCAAACAAAAAATAGCCAGGCATTGTGGCAGGCGCCTGTGGTCCCAGCTACTTGGGAGGCAAAGGCAGGAGACTCGCTTGAGCCCAGGAGTTGGAGGTTGCTGTGAGCTGTGATGCCACGGCACTCTACCCAGGGGGATAGCTTGAGGCTCTGCCTCAAAAAAAAAAAAAAAAAGAATCTTCCCTGAGAGAGCCCATCCCATCTCCTGGCTGGGATTCCTGTTTATCTATGACCATTAATAACTGGTTATTTTGTCCTTAGGACACTTCAGGCTCAGTTTGGACCCTTGAAATTTCCAGAGAAACCAGAATAGACAACTTCTTTTTCTTTTTTTTTTTTTGGCCGGGGCTGGGTTTGAACCTGCTACCTCCGGCATATGGGGCCGGCACCCTACTCCTTTGAGCCACAGGCACTGCCCAATAGACAACTTCTTTAAAAGCCCTAGAAAATCAGCAAACCAGCTTTTCCCTCTACCTCATCTTAACCAGCATCTCTTCATTCTTCCTTGCCATTTCCTCTGTCCCTGGCATGGACCTGCTGTCTGGAATGGCCCAAAACCACATGGTTAAAGCTGGGTCCAGGGCCTGCTTCTCCCCAGCCCTCCGCCTCCCTAGCATTCCACCCACCATGGGTTCCCTCAGTCCCTGGGCCAGTATGCTCCTGTGGCCAGCCAATCATCAGCCCAGGTCATATTAGCAGCTACTCATTTAGATTTTTTTTTTTCTTTTCTGAGAGAGAGAGACAGGGTGTCTGTCACTCTGTTGCTCAAGGTAAAGAGCAGTGAGAGGCCTGATCACAGCTCACGCACTATAGTCTCAAACTCTTGGGCTCAAATGATTCTCCTGCCTCAGCCTCCCTGAGTATTAGGATTATGGCCATGAGCCAGTGTATACAGCCTCATTTGGAACTTTACCCTATGTCGGTCTCATTATCTCATTTCGTCCTCATACCACCAATTTGTGAGAGATTTCACAGATCAGCCAGGGTCAAATTGCTAGGAAGGAGCAGAGCTGAGATGTGAATATGGGTCTTTCTAAATTTAATGTCTCTTCTTTACTTGGAGTGATTTTTGCCAGCAGGCCCCCTGCCTGCAGCCTTTGCAAACAGGTGTGGTCCAGGATAGCAGCATAGTTAGGAGCATGGACCCTGGAGCTGGACATCCTGGGGTTCCATCACACCTGTGCTACTTAACCAGAGCAGCCGTGGGGAGCAGTCTGCCACGGCACCTTCTTCCTGTAACAGGGATAGGTAATGAGACCTACCTACTAAGGCTGTTGTGGCGATAAATGAGCTCATCTGCATAGAGCACTGTGATGGTGCCTTCCTGGCATGCGGTGAGCACTCAGTCATAAACAATCATTACTATTGCTCCTCTCAGAGCACCGTCTCAGGGTTTGCTGCAGGAGACCCTCCACCTCCCTCGTGTGAGGCCAGCTCAGCTGCCAGCTACCGTGTTTAGATCTCTCAGCTGGCGACTCAGCAAGATCATGCAAGTTTTCTGCAGTGAAGCAGCAGTGGCCCAGGGCATGGTGATCCACTGGAGCCCCAGCACTCTGTTCCCAGCAAGCCCCATTCCACTCCACTTGGGTGAGACCCAGGTGTGTTGCAGTAGAGAAGTGTCTGACCCCTGGCACAGTGCCTTGAAGCCAGGAGGCACCTGGCATGTGAAAGAAAGCTGGGGACCAGTTCTTCCTTAGCACAAACCTATCCTGGGTCTCTGCATTGGTCCAAATGCCTGTTTTCCCAGGAGCCTATGCAAGGGTTTGGGATTGTACTATCCAGGACAGTGTCCTAGGCATGACTGGGGTTTCTGAGAAATGGTTTTGTGCCTAGAATAAATGGGCACAGGGATCCTCCAGAAATCTGGGCCCTTCCTCTCTGAGGCAATAGAAACCAATGCCTTCTGGCCGGGCATGGTGGCTCATGCCTATAGCACTCCAAGAGGCTGAAGCAGATGAATTGCTTCAGCTCATTAGTTCAAGACAAGCCTGAGCAATAGCAAGACCAGATCTCTACTAAAAAATTAGAGAAACTGAGGCAAGAACACTGGGAGGGCAAGGCAGGTGGATTGCTTCAGCTTGTTAGTTCAAGACCAGTCTGAGCAATACCACAACCAGGTCTCTAATAAAAAAAAAAAAAAAAAAAAACTGACTGAGGCAAGAGGATTGCTTGAGCCCAAGAACTTGAGGTTGATGTGAGCCATGATACCAAGGCACTCTACTCAGGGTACTAGAGTGAGACTTTGTTTCAAAAGTAAGAAACTGGGCTCGGCGCCTATAGCTCAACCGGCTAAGGTGCCAGCCATGTACACCTAAGGTGGCGGGTTCGAATCCCCAGCCCGGACCTGCCAAACAACAATGACGGCTGCAACCAAAAAATAGCTGGGTGTTGTGGCGGGCGCCTGTGGTCCCAGCTACTTGGGAGGCGGAGGCAAGAGACTCGCTTGAGCCCAGGAGTTGGAGGTTGCTGTGAGCTGTAATGC
>CAUYTI010146781.1:0-26873 GCA_963575145.1 Galago senegalensis | reverse complement strand
AGGCACCCGCCACAATGCCTGGCCATTTTTTGGTTGCAGCCGTCATTGTTGTTTGGCGGGTCCGGGCTGGGGATTCGAACCCGCCACCTTAGGTGTATGTGGCTGACGCCTTAGCCGCTTGAGCCACAGGCGCCGAGCCGAGGAGGAAAGTTCTAAGGCATTTGATAGGGAAACTTGAGTGCCAGGGGAACTTTGGGCTGCCCTGCTTCTTGTGTGGGAGGGTCCTCTCAGAGCTGCTGGGAGTTTTAAGGACTCCAACCAATGGAAAATTGCTTACTACCCTCAGGAAAGAATGCTAAAGATGTGGTCATATTACCTGGTCATACCTGTGAGGCCCTTGCTCTTCACACAGAAGGACAAATTCTCTTTCAATGGATGAATCACACAGAAATGTCATCATGTTGTGGAATTTGTGTTTTCCAAGGTGAAGTTGTTGATGAGGCTTATAAAATAGCTGGGATGAAGCTCATCCCTTTGCTTTAACTTCTGCTTAAAATTCTCTTAGAGGGTCTTTGTTGGGGAACTCAGCATTATTCTGTTTATTTCACATTTGGAAACCTGAGGAACACATATGCCTTATCTTGGATCACCCATAGGTGACCATCTGTGCTAGTTTGCCAGGGATAATCATGGTTTCCTACTGCCCAGTTGTAATTATTAATAGTGTCACCTTCCCCTCTCACAAGTTCTCTGGTTTATATTTAAGGATAAGGTCACCCTAACCACCTGACACATGGCTATCAAAACCAAGACTGGAGATCCTAACATTTCCCATTCATCACATCATCTACTTAAGCAAATGTTTTCCCAGTTGTTAAAAGTCCTTTCTTTCTGACTTACAGGGTGACACACACAGTAGCCTGTCCCTTGGGAACTGTGCTGTGTAACACATCAAACCTAAGGCCTGGTTGAAACATTGTTGTTGACTTGTTTGGATTTCCACTTTATTTTGTTTGGTTTGACTCTGACAGTTATCACTGGAAAAGGACATTTTAAGGACTTCAGCCAGCCTCTATTTCTTCTGTGTCTTGATGCCAAGTCATTTTAAATGATCTGGCTCTAATAGGATTTAAAGGGTAAGAAATTCGCAATGTATCAGAGCAGTTCCACTTATGCTTGGTGCTGGCAATAATGTCTCTCTTGAAAACCTCACATAAAGGAAGCTGACTTGCTTTCCACGGCCCTGTAATTAAATAGGCCTCCTAAGAAGTCATATGGGATTGTTTATGATTCTTGTAATTAATTCCCATCATGGTGGATGCCAGTTACGTTGTGTCATCAATACCAATAATAGTCCAGTCCCGTAAATGGTGACTGCAAAATCGCCATTTGTCTTTTTAGCACTCTTTTATCTCATCACTTGTCTTTCTTTTACATGATACTTTGTTGCATGGAGTCATAAATTGCAACATATGGAGCCATTAACCAAGCAATAGCCTTGCACCTTTCCCAGTTACCAGAGACAGAGTTGAAAATGTAGCCTCCTGCTATCATGACTGTTGTTCTCCCTGTGACTGGAGGAAAGTCAGATTTCAAGTTCTTCCCGCTCATCTTATGCCTTCTACAGCAAATTTCAAAGTACAGCAGTAGGCAGGTTGGATTGTAATAGCAATTTTTAAACCCAGAAATTAAATTAAACCCAAAAGAAGGACACCTACTTCTAGTTCGAATAGTGTTTCTTCCAGAAAGAACATCTCCACAGTAACAGCAATGACAATAGAGTATTTTTCATGAAGATGTGAGTTATACAGATCTTGTATAGAAGTTGATACAGAATACAGACACTCACTGTTTTCCAGAGAAATTGACAACCAATGCTAAATTGTTAATGAGATCTCTGTGCTTTGAGAAGCCCAATAGCCCTGCAGTGGCGTTAATATGGCACCTTCACAGAGGAACACACAGTGTAGCACAGTGGTTACAGGGACAGCCACAGACACCGAGGCTGGAGGGTTCAAACCCGACCTGGGGCCAGCTAAACGGCAATGACAACTGCAACAAAAAATAGCCAGGCCTTGTGGCGGGTGCCTATAGTCCCAGCTACTTGGGAGGCTGAGGCAAGAGAATTGCTTAAGCACAAGAGTTTGAGGTTCCTGTGAGCTGTCACACCATGCCACTCTACCTAGGACAACATAGTGAGACTCTGTCTCAAAAAAAAAAAAAAAAAAAGGAACAAAGGGCAAGTAACTAGTCCAATAGATGCTTTTATCTGTAGAATGGGGAAGTTTGACTATTCCAGAGAACATATTTTACAGTAAATAGATGTCTAGATTTCATGGTCCTTAATGATTTATGTTAATTACCTTCCTCCTAATGCCTCTGTCTTTTGTGTGTGTCACAAAGGGTTTTGCTTCCTGGAATATCCACAGAGGCTGCAGGCTGCTTTGCTGTGGGGGAGGGGAAGAGGCCTAGAGCAGAGAAAGTGACCTGGTAGGAAAACTTCCCGCAATTTTCCTATCAGGGATCAACTGAGCACTGAAGGGCTGTACTTTCCAAATAGCCTCAGGGATGCATAATCTATATCTACAAATGGATCTTTTCTGCCTGGATTGAGCTAGCCGGGAGGGCCCCCAGGCAGGGGCTGGGTGCTGTTTCTGCTAGTCAACTGCCATTGCAGGCCTGCTGTCTGCTCCTTTGGCCTGGGATTTTTGCCTCTGTACTATGTCAAGTGACAGGTAGGAGCTACTAAGCGTGGGCTATTCCCACACCAAAGCAAGTTAATTGGCGTCAGAGCCCAAGGCTGAGGGACATCTAATTTAGATATAGTTGAGGCTGCCATTCTGATGTTGTGTAATCTCTCTCTCTCTGCCCCCTCTCTTGTCCCCTTTCTAGCATTAATGGTTTGAGTACAAACATATAATAGTTTTATGAGAATCAGGATAATCTGGACCTCTGGGTCTGTACTTACGGAAATAGTAAGGTTAAAACCAAGATCCTCCTGGAGTTCACCCAAGGCCACCAGCACAAAAACTGTGAGATTTATTCCTCCTTACAGCAAGATCAGTGGGTAATTCTGTTGTAAAGTCATGGACACCATAATCTATCTGCCTTATCTGCCCTGTGAACCCAACTACCTGTATTCAAGCTGCCGAGGTTTCGTTTCATTTCGTTTCTTTTCTTTCTTTCTTTCTTTCTTTTTTTTTTTTTTTTTTTGAGACAGACTCTCACTTTGTCACCTTTGATAGAATGCTGTGGTGTCATTGCTCACAGTAACCTCAAACTCTTGGGCTCAAGCGATTCTCTTGCCTCAGCCTCCTAAGTAGCTGGGACTACAGGTGCCTGCCACAATGCCTGGCTATTTTTAGAGACGAGGTCTCGATCTGGCCCAGGCTGGTCTTGAACCTGTGAACTCAGGCAATCCACCCACTGGGATTACTGGTGTGAGCCATCTCACCTGGCCAGGGTTTTCATTTTCTGAAAGATTCATCACATCTTCGTGGATTTCAAGACATATCCTATTTATTTGGAGCTGGGGGCTGGGGAGCTCTCTTCTGCTCTCCTGACATGAGTATAATTCACTCTCTGGAGTCAATATTTTCCTTTTGGTCTATATTCTTTGTCCTTTGTCCTTAGTGGCCAAAATATGTCTCTCAGGCTGCCAAAACACAGGTCACTGGGGGTCATAATCTGGACAAGAGGCCAGCCATTGTTCTGCAAACATTCTTGATCTAAATCCATCTAAAACTCCACCTGAATGGCTTGTAAATTAGGTCAAGGCATGGTCAGCAGGTTAACCAGTGTCTTTTTCTCCCCTCAAGTGCAGGGGGCACAGCAGATTACGAGATCACGCTCTTCCTCCTCGAAAGCCCCAGAGCTAATGTTGCTTAGATTATTCTCCCATCCTTCTTTGTGGACTAGTGCCTCCTTTCACTTTCTGGGATATCTGCCAGTTTTTCAAGGACTGGGTAAAGAACAAAATAAATATTTGTAGGTAGTTTTAAAGGAGAGTAAGTATGTTGGTTGTAACTCTGCCCATCCAGAGGAATGCATTCTAATTGTCTTTCAGATGTTTTAAAAGTCATTAGTTCTAAAGATTCAGAAGGTTGATTTATTAGTTTACTTTTCATGTTTGTGATCAAGAGCTGTGTGTGTTTGTGTGTGTGGAGGGGGGTGAACTAGAGCGTGTTGGGCTAAGGGATGGGTCTGGGAAAGTGAAGGCAAGTGAGTAAAAACTCTTCAAAGTCCAGATTAAGTGACTGAAATTGACTGTGTGGAAATGACACTACCTCCTATTAGATGTTAACCAGGCTACAAATTAGTACTTTCTTAGCAATACTCAGTACATATACACACATGTAGTGTGTGTATATATATATAATTTTTGTTGTTTGTTTTTTCCTTTCTAATCCTTTGGGGTTTTTTGGTTTAAGGGATTTCACTGACATTTGGAAGGTTCAGCAGTTCCCTGTTTCTTAATATGTCCTTCAGCCGCTTTAGGAGGCTTGTCCTGTGTCCGAGATTAAAGAGACCAGGCAACCGGTCTCTCAGCAAAGTTCCCGGGGTTGTAATCATGTGTGAAATGTTTTCTCTCCCGGGCCACAGAGCCTTGGTGGCTTAGGGCTGTGGAGCCGGACAGGCGGAGTGGCTGGCTGGGAGGCGAGGCCATCGTCACCTGTTGGGGCCTCCCCCTGGGGCGGAGCGCAACCCCCAGCCCTCAGGGACTGGGCTGGCTCGGGCGGACTAGGGGACAGACCGAGGGACTGAGGGCGGGGGGCGGGGGGGACGGCGAGGCCCGGCGCTGGAATGCAGTTTTCTCGGGAGAGGGAGACTTTGCCCCGGAGTGGAAACTAGTTTGGGGTGGGGCTTCTCACCGTCCCCTCCTCCCCAGCCCCGGGACCCCTCCCAGGCACTTTCTGGGAGCTTTTAGGACTGAGCTCTCAACTTCCCAGGGAGCTGGGAGCTCGCGCCGCAGGCAGAGACAATGGAAGAAAATGAAAGCCAGAAACGGGAGCCGAGCCTTCCTCGCTCCGCGGACGGCAGACAGTTGCAGGGTAAGTAATAGAGTCATTCAAAGATGGAGTTACAGGGACGCGTGTCCCTTGCCGCCTGTTGCTTTTTATAAAACTGCAGCCCCGGCGCCTGGCAAGGGAACAGCCTATTTCTCAGCGTCCCAAACTGAGTCCAGAGATGTGATTTCTTGGGCTTGACTTTTATCTCTGGCGCGGTTTTCTTAAGCAGCAAACGAGGTGGCGGGGCGATGTCACATTAGTAGCACAGTGAGCAGTCAGTATGTATCGTATCTCTAGGCAATGACAAATAAATCACTGAACAGCTCTTTAATCACACCCCCGACCCCACCCCACCCCCGCCCCAGCTCCAGCCATGGCAGAGACGAGCCGTTTTTGTGCAACTATCCGCAGGACGGCAGCTTCCATTCATTGGTTGAAGGATTCCTGGAGGCACATGTATGTTGGATGCAAAATTTCGTAGTATTTTAGAGTTAAATCATAGAGTTTAGGGATGTTTTACTTTGCAGATCAGAACAGCAGGGTAATACTTGCACATCTGGATGATAGGTAAAACTCCCAAATCTTCTTTTATGTTTTAATTCAGAAGTTGGGAGTTGTTAGACAATTTTGGCAAATTTTCTCCTGGCGGTTTCCCTTTAGTTGTGTTTATAATAGACTTGTCTTTTCCCTTAGGGAATTTCCAGAAGCTTGTGTTGTTCCAAAGAAATTTCCCAGTGGGGCTGGGTGGCCAGAGGGCCTCTCTGCTCTCCTGTGTGATGCCAGAGCTCTTCCCATAGCAGCCTACGGACAGCGTGTACCAAAGGGGCACAGTCGTCCTGAACCGCCCCATTCTACCCTTCTTCCCCAAGTTCATCCAGGGGCCAGTTAGTAACAAAAAGATGTGCAGGAGTGCAGTGCTGTGCGTAGGAGCAGGGATTATGCACAAGGGAAAAGGTGTGTGTTTTTTTAAAATGTGAAAGGGAAGTCGTACATGACTCATCCTGCAAATGCAAAACTAAGCCAGACAGAAGAAAATACAGTTACAAGAGACAGAAATCCCCCATGAAGTACAGAAAACCATAGGCTTACTAAAGTCCCAGTGGATCCCTGAGTCTTACAGTCATTGGTCTAGGTGTCTGTGGTTGTGTTTCCAAACAGAGCTGTCTCCTGGAAGGCACCAGGGTCCCTGGGGCCAGTGGGAGATAAGCACCCCTCCCCTCTTCCTGCTGATCCTCATTTGATAGGACAGGAACCTTGCAACAGGAATTCAACCTCTGAGCTTGTAATGAAAGAAATGACCCAGCTTCTAGAGAGGCAGTTAGAATGGGATCAGTTTAAGAAGTAATTTTCAGACAGCCACAGCAATTCATAGATGCTTTGGAGGCTAGGATGGTCCAGGCTGAGGCACTGTGCTCACACTCTCCATCCACTCATTCAGTGAATATAGAGTATCTATTATGTGGATTAGCAGGGGACAGAGCAGACTAAAAATACTTACCTTCAGTGAACTTCTATTCTTTTTCTTTTTTCTTTTTTTTTTTTTTTTTGAGACAGAGTCTCAATATGTTGCCCTTGGTAGAGTACCATGGCCTCACAGCTCACCGCAACCTCAAACTCTTGGACTTAAGCGATTCTCTTGCCTCAGCCTCCCAAGTAGCTGGGACTACAGGTGCCCACCACAACGCCCAGCTATTTTTTGTTTGCAGTTGTCATTGTTGTTTAGCAGGTCCAGGCCAGGTTCGAACCTGCCAGCCTGGGTGTATGTGGCTGGTGCCATACTCACTGAGTTATGGGCACCACCTGAACTTCTCTTCTAAAGGCCAAGTTTGGGGGGGAGCACTGGGGGTGATTGGGGCAGACAATGAACAAATAGGTAAAACATATAGCCTGGCAAGGTTGTCAGACTTAGCAAATAAAAATACAGGCTACCCCCACTGAATTTGAATTTCAGATAAATAATGGATTTTTTTTTAGCCTAAGTATAGCCCAAATATTGTATGAGATATACTTACACTAAAATCTTATTCACCATTTACCTGACACTCAAATTTAATCAGGCACTCTCAATTTAATCTGTTTGATGGAATTAAGTTGATGGGGAAAGTAAGACAGGGAAAAGGAATAGGAAATGTGGGGTAGGGGGTAGGAAGTGAAGGTATAAACAGGATTATGGAGAGAACTTCCCTGAGGTGATATTTGAGCAGAGACAAGGGAGGGAACAATAAGGATCTGACTGTACAAGGAACATGCAGGAATGTGGGAGGAAAAGAGACTTAGAGGTAATCACAGGCCAGATTACATAGGGCCTATCACACCATGGTGACAACTTAGACTTTTATTTTGAGGGAGGTGGGGAGCCACTGACAAGTGTGACTTACCTTTTCAAAGGGTAGTACTAGGTACTGTGGCTCAAGGCTGTAGTCTCAGTACTTTGAGAGGCCAAATTAGGAAGATTGCTTAAAGCCAGAGGTTCAAGACCAGCCTGAGCAACATAGCAAGACCCGTTCTGAGCATTATCAGAAGTTAAGACAGCCAGAATAAAAAACATTAACAGGACATGGTGGCATGTGTGTAGTCTTAGCTAGTTGGGAGGCTGAGGCAGGAGGATTGCTTGAGCCCAGGAGTTTGAGGCTACAGTGAGCTATGATCACACCACTGCACCCCAGCCTGGAAGACAAAGCAAGACTCTGGCTTTTAAAAATAATGATAGGGCAGCGCCTATGGCTCAAAGGAGTAGGGCACCAGCCCCATATGCTGGAGGTGGCGGGTTCAAACCCAGCCCCAGCCAAAAAAGAAAAAAAAAACCCAAAACTGCAAAATAAAATAGTAATAAAGGGTGATGCTGGGTGCTCTGTTGGTATAACCCAAGTATGGGTGGAGAAGGGCAGAAAGGCTGTTAGCAGGCTTCTAACAAGAATCAGTGCTAGCTTGGACTAGGTGGTGATAAGCATGTGGTGATATGAAGGCAGCTTTTAGATGTATATTAAAGGTAAAGCCAAAAGAATTTGCTAAGGGATTGGATGTGGGATGTAAGAAGGAAAAAAAAGAGTCAGAGATGACTTCCAAAATTTTGGTGTGAGCAGCTGGAAGGATGGATTTGCCATTTATCTAAGTGGGGAAGTGTTTAAAAGGAATAGATGAGAGGGTGTTTATGGTGTGGGGGTGGCAAGAGCAGAAAATCTTCTAGAGAGGTGAAAATCGAGATGTTTATCAGGCATCCAAGTGGAGATGTTGCTAGCAATTTGGATAGTCGTGACTGGAGTTGAGGAGAGAGGGAACTCTGAGAAGTCCCTTAGGACTGAGTCTGTGTGCAGAAAGGAAAAATCCAAAAGATGCCCTCTTAGGGCACTCCAGCATTTAAAGTTCAGGGAGATTGGAAGAGTTGGCTGAAAAAATTGCAAACGTAGGGTGCGAATCCACGTTAGGTTTTTAAGATCCTATTCAGTTCTGGGCAAATATGATACTGAAAAGTTCAGCTTCAGCATGAGGACCACAAGAGTTGGTATCTCCGGTGCTAACATCATCAGTAGCATCCATTTCTGTCACATTCTCCTGCATTTGTCTATGTGTCTGTGTTACCCAATTACAAGGTGATATTCCAGGCCAGGGACCATATCTTATTCCCCTTTGCCTTCCCAGCATGTACCAGAGCACTAGGCATACGGAAGGCACTCCATAAATATTGGTTGAATGAAAGGCTAATTTATAACACCCCAAGACTTTGAATTTATCATTTTACCATAGATAAAGATCTCTTGGATCGGGTAACTTATGGTCAAATGAGACGCTATCGAGAGTGAAAAGAAAGACTATAAATAATTTTGCTGGGACAACAGTTGTCACCCAGAGCTCGCTCATCAAACCGGGGCATATGGTCTCCCCAAGAATAGCTTTAATCAATGAGGTTTCCACAGCTGAATAGCCAGGTGACTGGGTCAGTTACAATGTGGAAATGGGCTGGAAAGTACCTTTAGCAGAGAGGCCTTTAATAATTATGGGTGCAATTTGAATCTAGCTATCTTATGGTCCTTTGGGAGGCCACAGGCTCCTCGGTGTGGTCCTGAGGGGTGGGCATTCCCTGGGGTGGCTCTATCTGCCATAGCAGCCCGGAGGTGTCTGCTTTTGCTCTGGCCCCTGAGATCTGGAAACCTCCATGCAGGTGAAGTGTTGTCAGTCCTTTCAGACCCTTTGATAATACCCTCTAATGGAGTGCAAGCCTGGGAATCACAGAAATGGAAATTTTGGCTCAGAAGTCTTCTTTAAAATAGCCCTAATCAGTCTCTGTAGCCTTATTCTGCTGTATTCTTCAAAGTGCTTGCCACTATGTGATATATATATTATTTGTTTATTGTCAGCCTCCTGAATTATGATGTAGATTCTTCAGTGGGGAAAGGGGATTAAGTGTATCTTGGTCTACTTCGCTACTCTGTCTCTTAACATCTTTTTCCATGAATGGAGCTGTCATTCTATAGTTGTATGTGTGAATGAATGAATGACTCAATCAATCAATTAGTTAATACTTGAAACAAGAATGCTCTAATGGGTAGGGGAAGGGCTATTTTGCTTAAGGTCTTCATTGTTGACTTAAAAATTTTAGGTTCTCTAGAAGAATATAATGACCCAGTTTCAGCTATAATTTCTGTCCCTGTTTGTATTTGGTAGTGAGCCTTAATGATATTAACGAGAGAGCTGGAAAACTGGGGGACCCTGGGGGACCCTAGGAGGTTGCCAACAGGATATGTGTATTGGTCAGATAGGCTAATTGTTATAACCTCCCCCCGCCCCCCGCCTTGGTGGCTTTGCATGATCAAGGTTGACTTCTCACTCACACACAGCAGAATGTGATGCTCCTAGCCAGGTGGATTTTCTGTGTGGCCACTGAGGCCCCCACCCCCGTGCAATCTTTATGGGATCCCCATGGATTTAGAAGGTTCCCCTGGATCCTTTGCATTCGATTGGCCGAAAAAGTAAAAAGAGAGAGAGTACAAAAAAGATTATTCAGGAGGTCCAGGGGCTAGGACTAAAGGTGGCCCTCACGACTGCTGTGTACTTATCTGGTACCAGGATTAGTACAAGGAAGATCTGGAAGACTGGTCTTCCTGTGTATGGAGCCCAAGCACGTTATGGGTTGAACCCAGTGCTGTCTCTGCCTCAGGATGCAGAGAGGTTGTGCAGCTGGACAGAGCAGCAACTCCTGAGATTCCCTATGACAAGAGTGTCTCAGCACAATTTTGAAAGAAACCAGCTAGCTAACCAGAAGCCACTATGATAGAAGTGAGGGATGCCTTCCCCTAGAGCCTGTGAGCTCCCTAATCTTGACCCAGGAAGAAAAACTCAGAGAGGCTGTCAGCATCCTCGCTGGCTCTCAGGGAACAGGTGGGTGCAGAATGCCTTACTGATGGGAGGCTTCCAAAGTCCTTGCTGTGGGTCAGCTAACCCGGCCCAAGTAACCTGAGTTGTGGCAGAGAAGCTGGCCCCGGCACTCTTGCAGTCGCCTGCCTGCAGACCTTGCCATTTGGGTGCCCTGCCTTCCACAGTACCCTGTTTACATGGTGTCCGCCCCAGCCCCCAATTTCTATCTTTCTGTCCAGAATGCCCACAGCCCAATGGAGTTTGGGCTGCCTTCCTCGTCTGCTGCTTCTCAAGGGAATGTCTTTAAGGGATTGTCATCCAGGCTTTGTGCTCCTGTGTCCCCTTAGGCCCAGCTTGAAGTGAGTTCCCTGGAAGAGTTGCTCTGGGCTCTGCAGAGGCCGGGAGGGGCAGGAAGGACAAACAGGCCTGCCTTTCAGCAAGTCTAAGCCTTGCTGTCACACTGTGGCTTCATTATTTGGTTTGACAGGGATTCCCAGAATAGTAAACAGCTAGACACACCCATATTTACATGTTAGCACCAAAATGCATTCCAAACAAGAAATGGAATTGTGTTCGGATGACTGGAGAAATCCACACTTGAGCTTTTCTCCATTCACGTGGATGATGTGGAATTGGCAGGCCAGGGATTTCTGACTCCATGGCTGTGGAATTGGAGCTAAATGTCCTTTACTGGCTTCCCCTCTTGTTTGTATGTCACCCTACTTAGTTTTTCTCCTCTGCTGAAAAACCACATTCTCCCCAAATTGGTGGAGCGGTAGAGTTGCGACTTCCTTCTCAGGTGTGGGAGTCGGCAGGATCCCGAAGCTGAGTCTTGTTGAGAGAAGGCTGAGATGATGAATGCGTATAGAGTGGCTTCATGTGGGGAGTGGGGTTGGGTTGTTCTGGGTGCTGGTGACAGTGGAGCAGGAGCCAGAGGAAGGGCAGGAGGCACATGGGATGTTAGAGAGTTGGGCAGGAGGCACAAGGCAGGAAGGCCACGGGAAAGGAAGGGGACAGCTCTGAAGGTTCCAGCTGTCTGCCTAGGGACTACACCTGGAACCTTCCAGCCACATGAACCACTGGTGCTATTTGCTCCTTTCCTCCAAATTTTATCAAACCTTGTTAAGCAATTGCAAAAATTTCCAAAAAATCCATAAGAGAGAGAAAACGAGACAGGAATGTAAGGCTGACATCACCTTCCTGGTGAAAAGTGCTGGGGGTTCAGAGAGTCCAGTAAGTTGAGGTCGCTCAAAGGTGGACATTGACGGACTATGTCCTCCAAGACTCTCCCCTTTCCTCTCTGTTCCCAGTTTATTTTAAAGAAGAAAATGGAAACTCTTCACAGCCTCTGAGTGATTACTGTTGTGGCTGTCTTGACTTCTGATAATGCTCGGATGAAACAGGATACGTCATGTGAGCCTCTGCTGAAGGCAGGAGGTGACTTCCTGCTGTGTTGTTGGGATTGGACGTGCACGAACATTTGTTCCTCTGGGTGTATGTGGATGGACCTGTGTTATGACTATGTAAAGAAATCACCTTTCTGGCTCAGCACCTGTAGCTCAAGTGGCTAAGGCACCAGCCACATACACCAGAGCTGGCAGGTTCGAATCAAGCCCGGGCCTGCCAAACAATGACAACTACAACCAAAAACTTAGCTGGGTGTTGTGGCAGGCGCCTGTAGGCGCCTGTAGTCCCAGCTACTTGGGAGGTTGAGGCAAGAGAATCTCTTAAGCCCAGGAGTTGGAGGTTGCCGTGAGCTGTGATGCCACTGCACTCTACCTAGGGCAACAGCTTGAGGCTCTGTCTCAAAAAAAAAAAAAAAAAGAAATCACCTTTCTGAAGACTCAATGCTGTTAATTAATCTAGCTGTCCTGGATAATTTAAGAAATGTATTGATGTATTGTTCTTTTCTTTTTTGTTTTGGAGACATTGTCTTGCTCTGTTGCCCAGCTAGCATGCCATGACATCAGTCTAGCTCACAGCAACCTCATACTCCTGGGTTCAAGCAATCCTCCTGCCTCAGCTTCCTGAGAATAGATGGGACTACAGGTACCTGCCACAATGTCCAGCTAATTTTTTCTATTTTTAGTAGAGACAGGGCCTCTCTTTTGCTCAGGCTGGTCTCAAACTCCTGAGCTTAAGTGATCCTCCCACCTTGGCCTCCAGAGTGCTAGGATTATAGGAGTGAACCACAATGCCTGGCCAAAAAATAACATCAAAAGTAATCTTAAAATTTTGGCCTAGGCTTGCACAACTATAACACACTCAAAACGTAAAGGTAAGCTTCTTCAGATTGCATACATATTTACTGAGCTGAGATACGGCATTTTCTGCATCTGGCTGTTGTTCAACAGCGCCTGGTTCTTCTATGTTATTAGGGAAGAGACCATAAAAAATTGTAGCTGTGCTGTGAATCTGAGTATTATAAGGGTAACCTAAATAAATAAAATTATAGTTAATTCTTCAATATCATTTAAACCAATGGTTCCATCTTCTTCTCCTTCTAACCATGCCTCTGAAATTAATGAAAAGTAAAAAAGTTAACTAATTTGGCTGTTTTTCCTTCCCTTTCCTATCAGTGTTTGATGGAGATGCTATAATTAGCAATGTAATGAGAAGTGAAGGGTAAACAAGAAGAATTATTCCCAGAACACACATCAAGGGGCAGAAGCCTGGAACAGGGAAACAAGCCTGGGATTAAAATATTTTCTGTGCCTAGCTAAAGGGTGTGTCTATACTAGAATTCTGTCCACAGACCTTTGTAAGCAAAGAAAAAAGAAACAATATCAGTGGCATTGCTTTTAGGAAACCTATTTGTCCCTAAACTTTAGACAACTATTACTTTATATCTCTGGTGTGAAGGTTTGGTTCTCTGAGATTCAAATGAGCAGATTTCTAAAATAGTGAATCTATTTTTCTGCACTTTAAAAACAAGTTTATTATTTATTTGTTTATTTAGAGACAGAGTCTCACTCTGTCATCCTGGGTAGAGTGCCAGGGCATCATCATAGCTCACTGTAACCTCAGACCCCTGGGTTCAAGGGATCCCTCCTTCCCGAGTAGCTGTGACTACAAGCATGCACCATAACACACACCTAATTTATTTTTTATTTTTAGTAGAGATGGGGTTTTAACTTTTGCTCAGGCTGGTCTTGAACTCCTGACCTCAAGCCAGCCTCTTGTGTCAGCCTCACAAAGAGCTAAGATTATAGGGGTGAGCCACTGTGCCTGGCCTCTGCACTTAACTTTTAAAGGTAAATAATTGCCAATAAGCTTTTACTGGAAGCTTACTTTTTTCTTTTTTTTTTTTTCAGTTTAGAATAGATTTAATGAAGGTGGAAGATTCTATATAACTCATGGTAGTCTAATCATCTTCATTTTATTAATGAAGAAAATGAGGCTGAGAGAGGTTAAATTGTTTATTCTATGTCTAGGATTAAAGTCAAGGACCCTGAGCGCCAACCTAGTTATTTTGCCAGGGAATGAAATGGAAAAGGACACATTATTATTTTCTTTTTTTTTTTGAGACAGAGTCTCACTATGTTACTCTGGGTAGAGTGCTGTGGCATCACAGCTCACAGCAACTTCCAACTCTTGGGCTCAAGCGATTCTCTTGCCTCAGTCTCCCAAGTAGCTGAGACTACAGGCGCCCACCACTATGCCCGGCTTTTTTTTTTGTTGTTGCAGTAGTTATTGTTGTTTGGCAGGCCCAGGCTGGGTTCAACCCACCAGCTCCAGTGTATGTGGCTGGCGCCCTACCCTCTGAGCTACGGGTGCCGAGCCAAGGACACGTTATTCTGTCTGCACTTGTAATACTGTGTGATAAGAACTGTTCTCTGAGGCTGGGTGCGGTGACTCATGCCTATATTCCTAGCACTCTGGGAAGTCAAGTTGTATGGACTACCTGAGCTCATAGGTTCAAGACCAGCCTGAGCCAAAGAGAGACCTCATCTCTAAAACTAGCTGGGCATTGAGGTGGGTATCTGTAGTTCCAGCTACTTGGGAGGCTGATGCAAGAGAATCACTTGAGCCCAAGAGTTTGAGGTTCCTATGAGATATGACTCCACAGTACTCCACCGAGGGTAACAAAGTGAGACTCTGTTTCAAAAAAAAAAAAAAAAAAAGAACTGTTCTCTGCAAATAGAATTCAGCTTCATGAAGAGAGAACCTGTCCAGCTCCTGAACTGAAGGCTCTTTACTTTCTCACCCTAATCTGGGTTTTTAATCTCTCTCTTTCCTCAGTTAATGGAATATTCACACCTGACATCCTGTTTCCCAAACACTGGGGATGAACAGAGATCCTTCTCCATGTCCTGTACACTAAGCATTGCCATTGCATGTCTTAGTGAATCTGTTCTTAGCAGAAACCAACTTGTTCCTTAAAAGCTGTGTCAGAAGCGGAATGTTTTAGGTCAGGGCTATCAAAATGCAGCATGGCTCTTCCCTTTCATCAGGGGTTTGGGGTAAAGTCCATTTCAAGGAATATGTGTCTCAGCCTTTGCTTTGTATCCTTATGACCTATAATGATATTTTTAATACTTTTATGCTTGCTTGGCTTATGCAGTAGGGGGAAATAGACTCTTCAAGTGGTTCACATGTGTCAGCGATTATAGGACTTATGTATAGGGTGATAGCTATTTTTGTTCCTGGTGATGAAACAAATGTTTCAGAAACCATAAAATCCTGGAGTTGAAACAATTCTTCTTAGTAAAGTATCACAAGAATGGAAAAACAAGTATCCAATGTACTCAATACTAATAGGAAGCCAGTAGATGATCTCATACACACCCACCTAAGAGAAAAACTCAATTCAATTCAAGTTGGGGGTAGAGAGAAAGAGGGAGGGAAGAAACGGGAGGGGAGAGGGGGATGTGCCCACTTAATGGGCGCAAGGTAAGGGTGTATGGCACCCCTCCTGGGTGGGAGACCCAACTACAAGAGGGACTCTACCTAACAAATGCAAAAAGTATAACCTAATTGTATTAGGTTATACATATTAATCTGCAATAAAAAGAAAATAACAAATAACAGGATAAAACTGTTTAAAATATAGACATGATCAGAATCACTGAAGTTATACTCCTGTATACTTACAAATGGAGGTAAGGGGTAAATAACCCAATTGCTTGCATACCACGAGTTCCACCAAGTATTTTTGTTTTGAATAACCTCAGAAATAAACGAGTTTTGCTGCAATGTCTTTATTTCTAAAATATGCTATTTCACATTTCTTTTAATTGTGAATTTTCCTCCCTTGCCACACACAAAAAAAAGACGAAAATTTGCTATGTTACATTTATACATTAACAACTGCCACAAACCCCGCTGGTGTTCTGTAAATGAGGTTTCTAGTGTGAAATTATTAATTGTGAACCACATTTTTTTTTCTTTTTGTCTTACAGAACAAGGAAAAAGCAATCTGCATGTCACGTCATTAGAAGATGCAGAATGCCGCAGGACCAAGGAACGGCTTTCTAATGGAAACAATCGTGTTTCAGTTTCTAAGACTTCCCGAAATATCCCCAGGAGACACACCCTAGGAGGGCCCCGAAGTTCCAAAGAAATACTGGGAATGCAAACATCTGAGATGGATAGGAAGAGAGAAGCGTTCCTGGAGCATCTAAAGCAGAAATATCCCCACCATGCCTCAGCAATCATGGGTCACCAAGAGAGGCTGAGAGACCAGGTAGGAATATTTCTCCTTCCATAGCTCATTCATTAATGACCATGAACGAAAGCAAAGTGAGCTTCAGTTTAAAAGGGGGAAGAGGTTTGGTTAAAATGGCTGGGCATGGTGGCTCATGCCTATAATCCTAGCATTGCAGAAGGCCGAGGTGGGTGGGTTGCCTGATCTCAGGAGTCCGAGACCAGACTCCATTTCTACTAAAAACAAACAAAAAACAATGGTGGGCGTTGTGGTGGACGCCTGTAGTCCCAGCTACTGGGGAGGCTAAGGCAAGAGGATGGAGCGAGTTTGAGGTTACTGTGAGCTATGATGATGTCACAGCACTCTACCCAGGGTAGAGTAAAGTAAATTAACAAGGGGGGAAAAGCAGTTTACAGCTGACTGCGCCTAATGTTTAACTGTTTTGGATCTCTTTGGGGGCTTGGGAGGAAGAAGCTGGCTATAGAATGGTTCAGCCTGGTGGCTCAGTCTCTTTACCAACCTAATAAGAGAAGAGGAGGCCCAACCAGGGAGGAAAGGCCCAGAAAACATGCAGTTTCCCAAAAGAGGGTTCCTACGTCCAACCACGAATACAGCTAAAGTACAGGCAATGGAGGAGAAATGCTTTACTGAGTAGGCATGGGTCCAACTACTGTGCTCTGTGAAAGCATCGAGTGCTTAGCACAGTGAATGAATGAATGAATGAATGAATGAATGAATGAATGAAAGCATTTTCAGAGCAAAATAGAGCAGAGAAGTATAGACTTGTGATAAACCCCTTTTCCTTAGGAAGGTGACATTACAGTTTTGTTTCATTTTTTAAAATCACACACACACACACACACACACACACACACATATATATATATTTAGCATGCCTTGATTTAGCTGTCTTCGGCTACCTATTTTCTCTGGTTATTTTGGCAGCCACAGAGATATCACCCACCTGTGGCTCAGGATGCTTTTGTTTCTTTCCTGTGTGCAATTACTTTTTAGCAGACAGAGCAGACTTGGGGTCACAGAGATGTGGGACCTCTGTGGAGCTCACTGGCACGTTATCTGATTGACCTTTGGGTGTGGAGAATATAGCAACAGAGGCAGACAGCACTTAGCCCTGTGTGTGTGAGAGAGAGAAAGAAAGAAAGAAAGAGAGAGAGAGACGGGGGGCGGGAGGGGGGGAGGCAGGCAGGCTGTACTTGACCTTCACACTCCAGGTAAGGAGACAAACTCAGGGTTTTAAGTCCCATTATCTTACCAGTTAGTTGCAAAAATTATGTCTGGCTCACTCTACTTCTGATCATCCTTGGAAATGGAGATCGGCATCAGCCTGAATAATTTAGATTTGTACTTTATCCTCCATTTCCTACTCTTCCTTAAATTCAACCTTTTCCTCAGAGTGCCTAAAAACATGAAATGTGCTTTATGGACTTTTTGGTTCATGCTGCCCAAAGGCAGTAAAACCCAAAAGAGAAGAACAGAAACAGTAATCCTGGTTCATGTAAAGATGGGCTGGTGATTAGTCCTTTGGTATTCAAGAAAAGGAAGGCTGGCTTTTCATTTCAAGCACACATAAAAAATACCCCTCTTCTCTATTGATCACATGGTCCCTGCGCAGTTAAGTAATGGGACCTGGGCCTCTACTTGTGTCACTTTTGGGGTGGCACCGCATTTTATTGAAAGCTGTTCAGATCGGGGAAACTCAAACTCAAGAGAAGTTACAAATGCGTGATTTTCTAAACAAAAGTTTGTATTGGAATCCAGAGAAGTCTGAACGCAGAATCCTTTTTCATTCCACTAGTCCTATGAGTTAAAGATGCCGCTTATAAGGTTAATTAGATAGCGTGGTCTGAGTACATGGGGTAACGGATATGTTGAAGTAGGGTGAAAAAGGCAAAAATTTGGATTGTCAATTGAATGAGAATGGAGAATATCTTTTTCTCTAAAAGTTAAAATTCAGTAGAGCCTCCATAGCTGACCACTTCCCTACACACTGACCACCTCATTAAGTTGACCGAATTTCCATAGACCTGGTCATTCACCCCAGGTACTTATCAGTATAATAGGCCTAGTTCCTTATGTTGACCCCTCTGTGTGTTGTCTGTTTTATGGGTGGTCACCTTCCAGAAGTTCTACTTTGTCTTAATTTTGCTGGAAAACATAGAAGTTAGCCTTTCAAAAAAATGGTATATTCTTCCATGTCAAATATATGTGATTACTGTTACTATTGTTATTTGTGATGTCGAAATTATTGCACTACTATGATGATGGTGGCTTCAGCTAAAACTATTACAGGAAGAGTCTAATTGTAATAAGAAGGTTGCAAAGGGCACGTGGTCGCCCAGGAAAGGAAAAATGAATATGGTTTGATGGCCTCTGATCTCCTGTTACATACATCTCTGCCACGGGTGTAGTGCTGCCGGGGCTGGTCAGCTGGTTTTTCTGGGTAATACAAGATGAACAAGTACCACATTTGGTCTCTGCCTCTTTTGTGTTCCAAGCTGACTTTCTGAAAGGGAAGAAAGAGATGTTGGTACTGGATCTGTTTCCACTATGCTGCTGTGCTTCCACAGGCAAATCCCAACCAGCATCCTGAACCCCAGAGATGAATGTAGGCCAGGCTTATGAAATTGCTACAGACGTCACCTCTTCTTCTGTCTTTTCCACTTTTTTCCTCCTGCCACCTGTTTCTTCTCTCTTTTCCTCTTCTCTGAGGTGCCCTTTATTCCTCCCTGACTTTCTGACTATAGATTGATGATTCCAAGCTTCCTTTGCAGGAAGATTGCGCAAGCAGCTGGAAGGAGGGAGCTACATACAACACAAGTCTGATGCATTTCCCCAGATACCGAGGTTCTAAATACCAGATGCTCTTGTGGTGGCTGTGTTCTTGGCTGCTTCCCAGAAAAGCGGCCTTCATGAGAAGATAGAGAAGATGACTTTGAAAACGATGTATCTGGTATATCATATGAAATCTCGTCTGGTATATCATATGAAATCTCTCCATGCTAGGTTCTAATACCATGGTATTAAACATGGTGTGGATTAACAGATGTCTTATGTTTCACAGTGTGACTTCAAACATTGGAAGAGTCATAGTTGAAAAACATACGTTAGAGTTTTTAAAAAAAAATTGTTGGTCAAGAATTTTCTTTAGGGGCCGGGCACAATGACTCACACCTATAATCCCAGTACTTAGGAGGCCGAGACAGGTAGATTGCCTGAGCTCACAGGTTTGAGACCAGCCTAAGCCAGAGTGAGACCCTGTCCCTAAAAATAGCTGGGCATAGTGGTGGGCACCTGTCGTCCCAGCTACTTGGGAGGCTGAGGCAAGAGGATCAGTTGAGCCCAAGAGTTTAAGTTTGCTGTGAGCTATGACCCCATGGCACTATACCCAAGGTGACGGAATGAGATTCTGTCTCTTTTTTTGTTTGTTTTTGAGACAGAGTCTCACTATGTTGCCCTGGGTAGAGTGCTGTGGCATCGCGGCTCACAGCAACCTCAAACTCTCGAGCTTAACCATTCTCTTGTCTCAGCCTCCCAAGTAGCTAGGACTACAGGTGCCCACCACAATGCCCGGCTATTTTCTGTTATAGTTGTCATTGTTTAGCTGCCCTGGGCTGGGTTTGTATCCGCCAGCTTGGTATATATGGCTGGTGCCCTACTCACTGAGCTAGGATCACTGCCAAAAGGAATTTTCTTTAGTGTCAATTACTAAAAGGCTAAGAAGTGACCTTAACTCCCATCTGTAGTGTACAAAAAATGCATGTGGCCATTATTGTTGAGTAATTCTTGTCTGCATAGTAGTAGCTGTAATCATTCCACATTCCTTCTACATACCTAGGCCCTCTTTAATTGTGCAAGGCTGTCTGACTGTGAGGCCCCATTGCCTGGGCAGCTAAAGGCCCAGCTTTGGAGTCGGAACATGTTGGAATCCATTCAGACTTCCCGATATGCTAACTGTATGATTTGGGGCTAAGGACGTAATCTTTCTTTATCTCAATTTCCTCCTTTGTCAAAGGACAATAGTTATCTATATGGAGTATTGAGAAAGAAAATAATAAAACCTCTTACTGTTTCAATGGCAGCACTTAGCATTATAATATTCTGTTTTATGGTATCCAAAAGAAGAATCTCAGGCTCTTATTTTATTTTTTGAGACTGAGTCTCACTATGTTGCCCTGGGTAGAGTGCTGTGGCGTCACAGCTCACAGCAACCTTAAACTCTTGGGCTTAAGCGATTCTCTTGCCTCAGCCTCCCAAGTAGCTGGGACGACAGGTGCAGGCTCCTATTTTAAAAGTAGTGTTTACTACTAGTTTTTTTTTTTTTTTTGGAGACAGAGTTTTATTATGTAGCCCCTCAGTAGAATGCTGTGGTATCACAGCTCACAGCAACCTCAAACTGTTGGGCTTAAGGGATTCTCTTGCCTCAGCCTCCCAAGTAGCTGGGACTACAGGTATCCACCACAATGTCCAGCTATTTTTTTGTTGTAGTTGTCATTGTTTTTTAACAGGCCTGGCCCGGGGTCAAACCCACCAGCCCTGGTGTATGTGGCCCGCACCCTAACCACTGAGCTTCGGGTGCCGACCTCTTACAGTGCATATTAAATAACTGTAGGAAATAGATTCCTAAGTATATTTTACATTAAAAGAAAGTGGCTTCTTCGAGATAGCTCTGAGTTCAGAAAGGTCTTTAGTAGCTTAGGAATGTGATTCTTTACATCTTCACTAAAAGAAATGGGTGTTCATCTGGCTTCTCAGCTGCAGAAACCAACTTTCCACTGCTAGTCTTGGAAAATAATTTGTGTTTTCTGCCTAGTCTGCAGGGATTCCCATATCTAATGTGCCCATCCCTTAGGAGGAACTCATGATACATTTTATCTGAAAATCCGATGTGTCCTTCAATTCCATAGGAAGGGGAGGAGTGTTATGGAGGTATTATCTTCTGCCGTGAACATTAGGGAAAGCAAAGATCAGGAGATAAGAACGTGAGTAATATGACCATCAAAGTGGGGTTAGTGAGGCCGGGAGGCCGTTTGTCTATCTCCTCCTTTCAAGTCAAGGCTTTCTGCTGTCCGAGGGCCTCTGACACCTTGATGCCCCTACATCTACCAGCTGCTCCTTCAGCAGGGTTTATGTGGGAACAATACTGGAGCCGTCTGTGCAGTTAATTAGACACCACTTCCATTCTCTGCCCTCTCTAGTTCAGTGTATCCTGCACTGACATGTAACTATGTCTAATGGTTACTAATATCTATCAATCCACTTATTCATAAATCCCTCAGTTTATATAATTCCTTGTACTGTTTTAATGACCCCCATAGCACTTTATTCACTGGTGAAGGGTTGGGGTTGTTCTACAGAGTCTGGAACTTACGTGGCTTTTGGATTGATCTCCATGTTATCTATTTTTTCAACTAATTTCTTCTTTCCAGAAGGCATATACTTGATTTTGTTAAGAATCATGGAAAATTAAAAAAAAAATCATGGAAAATTAAAGCTGGAGAACAAGAAAAGTCTTAACTGTATTTGAATCAGAAGAGAAGATCTTAAGAAGCAAAAACTACTTCAAGTTGATAAAATAAAGGTATTTTTACTGAAAATGATGAAAAGTATTGCCAATGGAAAGAGGAGAAAAAATAAAGAAAAGAAAAAAAAACAACCTTCAACCTGGAATAAAACAAGGTCATGATCAGGACCTATGGAATGGCTTTGTGCAGACCCAGTATATACAGAATGTAGAACAGGGAAAGACAGCCAGAGGAGGGACGTATGCTGCCAACATTTCCTATGATCTTGACCTTGCCTTCAAAAGAAGAAGCTTTCTGAGTGAAGTGCAGGGTTGATAGAAGAAAGAGGCATTGATTACCAGATAGCAACAGTTACTATCACAGAAAGCTTTGCTCTAAGCCTCGCAGACATGGAATGCCCAAACAGAAGAGTGAGGATGATGTGATTTCAGGGCAAAGTAACATATTTTTGTGCAGAGAACATTTGATGTCACAACCAGAGTAAAGGGTGTAGAGTGCCTCCCCTAACCCCTCCATCTGCACACTTCCGTAGTCAGTTGGTCCCATTCACATACAAGTTAATAAGAAAGATGCTAACAGGAGAAGTATACCTTAAAATTAATGTATTAATCAGGATAGTTTATGCTACATAACAGGAACGTTCTATTTCTCTCACACACAAAGTCTGTTGTTACAACTCTCCAGAGAAGCTGTTCTTGCAAAAATGTAGGAATTCTGGCTTCAATCTTTTTCTTTTGAGACATAGTCTTTGTTGCCCTAGGTAGAGTGCCATGGCATCATAGCTCACAGCAACCTCAAACTCTTGGGCTCAAGTGATCCTCTTGCCTCAGCCTCTCAAGCAGTTGGGACTATGGGCACCCACCATAGCACCTGGCTATTTTTAGAAATGAGGTCTCTTGCTCAGGCTGGTCTCAAATTCCTGAGCTCAAACAATCCACCTGCCTCAGCCTCCCAGATTGCTGGGATTACAGGTGTGAGCCACTGCATTGACCTTACTTCCATCTTCAATTATGTCATTTCAATACCTGGAAACTTTTTTTTTTTTTACTTTCAAAGACAGGATCTGGCTCTGTCACCTAGGCTGGAATGCAGTGACATCGTCAGAACTCATTCTAGCTTTGAATTCCTGGGCTCAAATGATCCTCCTGCCTCACCCTCTTGAGTAGCTGGGACCACAGTCATATACCACCACATCCAGCTAATTTTAAAAAAACTTCTTTTTTAAAATATTTTTTCAACATTTTATTTTTATTTGACTTTATTTATTTATTTATTTTTTTGCAGTTTTTTGGCCAGGACTGGGTTTGAACCCACCACCTCTGGCATATGGGGCTGGCGTCCTACTCCTTTGAGCCACAGGTGCTGCCCCAAAACTTTTTTTTTTAAGACACAGTGTCTGGCTATGTTGCACAGGCTGGTCTTTTATTTTTTGAGACAGAGTCTCAAGCTATCCCCCTGGGTAGAGTGCCATGGCATCCTAGCTCACAGCAACCTTCAATGTGGCCTCTTGCCTTAGTTTTTCTATTTTTAGTAGAGATGGTGGTCTCACTTTCTATTTTTTTCTATCTAAAAACTAAGGCCTCTTGCCTTAGTTTTTCTATTTTGAGGAGAGATGGGTTCTCACTTTTGCTCAGGCTGGTCTTGAACTCATGAGCTCAAGCAATCCATCCACCCTGGCCTCCCAGAGTGCTAGGATTACAGATGTGAGCCACCACACCACACCCAGCCCCCAGGCTGGTCTTGAACTCCTGAATTCAAGCTATCTTCCTGCCTCAGCCTCTCAAATTGCTGGAATTACAGGTGTGAATCACCGCACCCAGATGACAGGTAGATTCTAAGTCACTGTGATAGGGAAAGAGAGCCCCTGGGTTGTATACAGACTCTAACACCAGGCCTAGAAGTGGCATGTGTCACTTCCCTCCATTGTAACATTCTTGGTTCTAGCACCTGGTCAGAGGTTTGTTTGATCCCAGTTTTGGCTGTGAAATCAAGTTTAAGAATAAAATCCTCTTGCTCTGTTTCTTTTTATCAACTCTCCCAAATGTAATTAATTGTTTTCATTAGCTTTGTTGTACCTGCCACTTTGTAGCTATCTATACAATGACATCAATGGCTTTCACATATAAATACATTAACATATATGTATCTATGGAATGGCATCTTTTTTTTTTTTTTTTGGTACTTCATCGCCCTTGGTAAAGTGGTAGAGTACTGTGGCATCACAGCTGACAGCAACTGCCAACTCCTTGTCTCAGCCTCCTGAGTAGCTGGGACTACAGGCACCTACCACAATGCCTGGCTATTTTTTTGTTGCAGTTTGGCCAGGGCCAGGTCTGAACCCACCACCATCAGTATATGGGGCTGGTGCCCCACACACTGAGCCACAGGCACCACCCAGAATGGCATCTTTATTTATTTCAGATTAATATAAGGGTACATATGACTAGGTTACGTTGTTTCCATTTGTTGGGTAAAGTCCAAGTTGTAGTTGAGTCCTTTGCCTTAAAGGTGTACCATATGCCCCTACATTGTGCCTATCAGGTGAGAACTTACTGAGCCGCCTTTCTACTCCTCTGACCCTCCCTCTGCCCCACTTTTTTGAATTTAATTGTGTTTTTCTCTCCTATGGGTGTACGGTTGTTCATCTACTAGTTTCATATTAGTATTGAGTACATTGGATACTTGCTTTTTCATTCTTGTGATACTTTACTTGGGAGGATGTTCTCCAAATCCTTCCAGGCAAACACAAAAATGTAAAGTCTCCATCTTTCTTTCTGGCTGGATAGCATTCCATGGTATACATGTACCGTAGTTTATTAATTCATTTGTAGGTTGATGGGCACTTGGGTTGCTTCCACATCTTGGCAATTGTGAACTGAACTGCGTTAAACATGCTAGTGCAAATGTCCTTATGGTTAAATTCTTTTTTGGAAAGAAGTATGGAGAATCCTCAAAGAGCTAAAAATAGACCTTCCATTTGATCCCATAATCCTATTACTAGGTATCTACCCAGAGGGGGAAAAGGATTTTACCATATGGCATTTTCATTTTTGTTTTTGTTTTGAGACAGAGTCTCACTTTGTCACCCTCTGTAGAGTGCTATGGTGTCACAGCTCACAGCAACCTCAAACTCGTGGACTTAAGAGATTCTCTTGCCTTAGCCTCCCAAGTGGCTGGGACTACAGACACCTGTCAGACGCCCGGCTATTTTTTTGTTGCAGTTGTCATTGTTGCTGGCCTGGGCTGGGTTTGAACCCACCAACTTCAGTGTATGTGGCTGGCGCTATAACCACTGTGCTATGGGCACCGAGCTGGTAGGGCATCTTTTGATGGATTTAATTGTATCACAACAGAACTCCTATCACACTGGATTGCTCTGCATGCTGTAGATCTCAGGGTATCAGCTTATACTTGGGAAATAGATGTATTTCCTCTATTCTGTATGAAAAAAAAAACCACCTCTGAATTGATTAGATTTTGTCTGTCACATTTGCCTTAGCCTTTAGTGTGTGCATGTGTGTGCACTCGTGCACGTGCACAGAATTCACATGTACGCATCTATATTTATAGATAACTGTCAGGGAAGACTGGAAAGTGAGGCTGATTGGAGCTAAAGATGCACAAATATTATACACGGTTCAGCTAGTGGAGGCCTTAGGTTAATGTTATAGAAGTTGAAGATTGTGAAAAATTAGATATGCTTTGTAAATAAATAAACATGTAGGGTAAAAATTTATGAATTAAAGGATATAGACTTAGCTAAGAATTTCCGCTCTAGAGCTGTCAATTTATTCTAATTCAAAGGGGAAAATTATAGGAGAATTAGCCTTTTTTTTTTCCTTTTTTTAAAAACAGACTCACTCTGTCACCCTGGGTTAAGTGCCATGGCATCATCATAGCTCACAGCAATCTCCAACTCTTGGGCTCAAGTGATCCTCCGGCCTCAATTTTTCTATTTTTAGTAGAGACAGGCTGTCACTCGTGCTCAGACTGGTCTCCAACTCCTGAGCTCAAGCAACCCACCCACCTGAGCCTCCCAGAATGCTAAGATTACCTGGCTCAGCCATTAGCCATGTTTAGTAGCAGTAACTGTTTAGTGCTTAGAACCAAGGCGTGCACATGGGTTTACAGATCAGTTTCTATACCTAAACTTTGAGGGGAAAGAGAAAGAACTTACTGCGGATTAAGAAATCTCATAGAATGTGTGCTAAGCAAATAATAATAGCAAATCACAATAGGAAAGGAGAAGAGATGCCATTACACAAATTACCAGGGACATGGAGAATGGCCTGTAAATACTCATTCTTTCTTTACTATTATTTTTCCAACAACTATTTTTATTTATTTATTTATTTATTTTGAGACAGAGTCTCACTCCTTCGCCTTGGGGTTGAGTGCTGTGGCATCACAGCTCACAGCAACCTCAAACTCTTGGGTTCAAGTGACTCTCTTGTCTCAGCCTCCCAAGTAGCTGGGACTCCAGGTGCCTACCACAACTCCCAGCTATTTTCAGAGACAGGGTCTCGCTCTTGCTTAGGCTGGTCTCGAACTCCTGAGCTCTAGCAGTCCACCTGCCTTGGCCACCCAGAGTGCTGGGATTACAGGTGTGAGCCACCGCACCTGACCCCAAGAACTATTTTTAATTGTGAAAAAGTAGGAAAGATATCAGGGGAACATATTATTGGCACTATTAAAACTGTGGCTCTATTATTCTCTCTATACACCACAAGGTTGAGAAGCCCTCCTCCAGAATCTTTGGGACCAGAAGTGGTGTGGATTTGAAATATTTTTCATTCTGAGGATTGACCATAAACTTACTGGTGGAACCTCCCTAATTTGAAAATTTGACATAGGGAATGGGCTAGTAAGCATGACCTTTGAGTATCACGATGATGGTGCTCAAACTAGTCTTAGATTTTGGAGCATTTCAGATTTGGGATTTTTGGATTAGGGATGCTCAACCTGTAAGATAGTCCACCTTCCCAACAACCTTGCTGGATAGGCACTTTTATTAACTTTATTCAACAGAACAGGAAACTGAGGCGCAACGCAGTTCAGTGTTGTCCCAGATGACACAGTGGGCAATCACCTGTATTTGAATGCTGTTATCTGGCAATGGGGGCCTTGCTCTTAACCTCTAGAGGAGTGATTTTCAGTTGGTTTGGCATGGCATGCTGGTGTGCCATGAGAGGATCTTAGGTGTGCTATGAAAATATTTATTTTTATTTATTTATTTATTTATTTTTGAGACAGAGTCTCAAGCTATCCCCCTGGGTAGAGTGCCATGGCATCACAGCTCACAGCAACCTCCAACTCCTGGGCTCAAGCGAGTCTCCTGCCTCAGCCTCCCAAGTAGCTGGGACTACAGGGACTACAGGCCCT
>CAUYTI010146780.1:0-56849 GCA_963575145.1 Galago senegalensis | reverse complement strand
GCTGGGACCACAGGCGCCCGCCACAACACCCGGCTATTTTTTGGTTGCAGCCGTCATTGTTGTTTGGCGGGTCCGGGTTGGGGATTCGAACCCGCCACCTTAGGTGTACGTGGCTGGCGCCTTAGCCGGTTGAGCTATAGGTGCTGAGCCTTATATTCTTCTCTTAAAGACAATTTTAGAACCGTATGTGAATCCCTTTACATATCTGAGCTTATGCGCCATTTTTTTAAAACTTTACTGAACCTCTCAGTAAATCTTTGTATGGACTCAATGAAGTAGATCTCAAAAAGAAACTATTTCCAGATTATTTCCAATAAGACAATAATGATTACTAATAAAGTTCTTTATTTTCCTAATAGCCAGGGCTTTGTCCAAATCTATTTCCAGGGAAAGATAATGCCAATAACAAAATCTTGAACACTTAATGATTAATGTCTGTGTAAAGAAAAGAAAAAAGTTAAAATAAAATTTATAATGCTAATTGCCACTTGGTCCTGTCAAGCTAAACAGACCCAGACATTGATCATCCAGCAATATTCAAATACAACTGAATATTTACTGTTTGTTGTGTTTTATGACCACGTGTACTACATTAAGCTTGGTTTTAACATAGAGTTATTCTTCAAAGTTCTTATAAAAAGGAATGTAAAAGCTAAGCTATCTATATCTACGTCAACAGAAGGTAAAATTAAAGGAATATTCCTCATAAAGTCTAGGATAACTTTGAGAACAGACAGCCGTGTGGAGAGAAACTGGAAGGCAGACAGTCCCAGAAATCAGCAGCACCCCTTCCCACCTCACACAGCCCTGCTGTGACCCTGGGACCAAGGAGACGGTATGCACCCCTCAGAATGGGACTAAAGCAGTGAAGGCTGTGTTAACCAGTTTGACGAAAATATTTCAAATGGTATATAAAACCAGCACATTGTACCCCGTGATTGCATTAATGTACACAGCTATGATTTAATTTTAAAAAAAATAGGACTAAAGATGGAGCTTACTGGAGATGAGATGAGATGCTGGCTGAAAAAATTCCACCCACCTCAGCAACTTTTTCCTCCCATCCCCAACAGAAGAAAAAGTTTATCCTCTTCAGAAAGAAAATTAGGCAAACTCTGGAGACAGAAACAGGGAAACCTGAGACAGGGAATATACTACTGAAAGCAAATAGGTTAAATGAAATTCTCTACACTAAATACTGAAAATTTCATAACCTCAACCCTTTACCTTCCATTGCTCTCGGTGTGGAACTATCATCTATCCCCTGCGGGCAGGAATCTTGCCTGGTACTTTGTCCCTATATATCTGTGTATGGTCTGCTGATCTTCCAAGAAATTCCGTAAGCTATCAAGTATTTGTAAGAAAATCCTTTCTGCTTAAACTCGCTAAATCAAACTAGCTAATCAAATTATTTTGCCTGCAGCAATGAAAACGAAACATTATTCTATGTGGCCTTCATTCCAGGGTTGCAAAGATCGCTCTAAACTTTTAGGTTTGTTAATAAAAGAAATTCATAACCTCAGTTGCATTATGGTCCGAACTTAATAGAGGGATTCTTTCCTATAATATTTTTTCTCTTTCCTCCTCTGCCCTCCTCCTTTCCCCTATACCCTCTGTCTCTACTCCTGTTTCTATCGACTCCTCTTGAGTTATGTGAGATAAATGAACCATCACAATCATACCCTAGAATAAAAACACTGTAGACTCTTTATAGTTCGACAGTTAAAATCACAACCTCTGGAATTTTAAAGACCCGAGCTTGACTGTCAGTCAAGCCATTTGCCAGCACCATCCTTCACAATAGCTCAACTAGTCTACATTTCCAGTTTCTGATCTGTAAAATAAAACAATAATCCTAGGTATTGAGGATTAATACCCTAATGAATCATTTTTATTTTATTCATTATATTGATATCTGTATCTGCATATGCTAAAAATAAAATGCAAATTGTCTATATTTGTATTCAAATAATAGTTTACAGAGGATCTTAACTATCATAAACATATACTAAAACTCCACATGTTATATTTATCTACTATTATATCTTCAAAACCTGTTCTGTGGAAATCAAACTCGAGCTTCTACCCCTTGCTTGATTTCTACTTACTTCTTCTTCCTTACTCCCTTTGGAAGAATTTCCTAATTTCTTTGTAAAGCATTATACATAATGTCCTTCACAACAAATAACTTTTTTGTCACCATGTCGGCAACACGAGAATGAATTTCTGTTCCTTCAGGGACTCTCTTTAAATTCTCCATTGCCTAAGATCCTGGGATGCTTCTCTCTCCTCACCATAAATAATTTTCACTTTTCCAGGGCATGGACAAATGAAATCAGTGCTATGTTTCTGCAGCGTTTCCCAGTCAGAATAAATGTCTCCAGCCCAGTATCTTTACACACAGTAGGGTCTCAATAAATGTTTGTTAATTTCTGAATGCCTCATTGCATTCAAGAAAGTAACAGAAATGGTGTGAAATGGCAATACTAAAACTAATATCACAGGCGACCAGAGACGATGGGAAAGGGCAAGAAATCCAGGGAGAAAAAGGCTGATGCTAAAACCAGGCAGACCACTGTCGGCTGCACTGCTGTGAGCAATATTACCAGAAATCACGGCCCATCTCTTTTTAGCATGGCATAGCAGCTAGCACGGCTCAGCTTCCTACTTGGTTCTGTTATCAAAGCTTCTGTCTCTGGCAAAGACACTTAGAGGAGAAAAGAGAGCTTAATTCTTCTACCTCAATTATGCTTTAATGCTTTTGCTCAGTATTTAAAAAACCTGCAGGCTTAGATACTTCTGCCAAAGTTTTTCTTATTAAATAAGACCTAACTACTTCAAATAAACCTTGATTCTTTCTTAGAAGTATATGCACATAATTTTAATGTAACAGATTTAGGCTATATGATCATGTTAGTCATATAATTGTCATATCTCCTGATATGAGGGTTCCCATAGTATTTATGAAAGTGAAAGAAATTACCTAAGAAAAAGAGGATATGTCCAAGTACAAAGACAGAAACTCACCGCTGATAACATAAGCTGAGAACTTCCGAGAAAACAGAGAATTTCCTTAGCTGAGAATCTCACATCAACAGTTGCAATATTCAGATTACATCTGTCTTCAAAATTATTGCTATTAGGCTAAACATCCATCTAGCAAATGCTCACCTTTTAATTTTCTGGACTATGTGTCAGTGAGTTTCTGCCAAAAAACATTGAACCTTGCCTCCTCTCTTCTGGAATATATTTTGAAGTGATGTCCATTATCTCTCTACACTATCAAGAATATCTCTACTATAGGCAATATCAAATAGAATTATCTGATTTTCTCATCATTATCTAACTTCTAATTTATTTCTTCAGCTTGCCAATTTTGCCTAAGAAAATTATTAATACTATAAATAATAGAACACCTGCAAATTACTTATATATGATATCAAAACTGCAGTGGAAAAAGTGCTGAATTTATGATAGATGCAAAAACTTCAAAACAGAATATCTGTTTATTTTATTCACTTTATTACCTCTGTCAGTAGGGCTATTTAATATCTCCATATAGTACAATGAAAAAAATAGAATCCCAATGTCTTATGAAAACATAATGTTCTCCTTTGAATAGTATGTAGTTACCAAGGGACATACAGCAATTTCCAAATTATCTGATGTATGGGAGAATGAATGGCACTTCAGCCTTGCACATTCTATTTTATAATCACAAACACATCATCTTAGTCTGTTTGGGCTGCTATAACACAATGCTATAGACTAGGTGGCTTCTAAACAACCCAAATTCCTTCCTAACAGTTCTGGAGGCTAGGATGCCAAAATCAAGGTGCTGGCCGAGTCCTGGTCTGACAGGGGTCTGCTTCCTGGTCTGCTGAGGGTCTGAGGGGGTCTGCTTCCTGGTTTATAGCTGGCCATCTTCTATCTGAGCCCTCATACAGTGGACAGAGCAAGGGCGTTTTCTGAGATCTCTTTCATCAAGACACTACTAACATTCATAAAGGGCTCTACCCTCATGGATTCATCACCCGCCAATGATCCCACCTCTTAATATTATCACATTAGAGGCAAAGATTCCAACATATGAATTTTGGAAGGGTACAGACTTTCATTCTATAGCATACATATTAATATGCCTTAACCTCTCAAATTCATGTGTTACTTATGTAGATAATTCCAAGACAGAACAGATGGAGCTCATAGCTAGATGAAATAAACCAAATCTGAGTCCACACTGAACAGCTTCTTAAATTCATGGTCCATCTCAAAGGGGCATGCTAAAAATAAATCCTAGTCTTGTTCAGTTTTACCTTGGTTACTAACTTCTTAAAGAAAAATGTGTTACAGTATACTTCACACTTAATATACTTCACACTTACAGCTAAACTCTGAACTGATATTTAGAAATTACATAAAAACAGTAAAAAAAATTATTATGATCCTCAGGATACATGAAATGGAAATACTAAGATAAGAAATAAACACCAGGTGTGCTTACACAGGAGATCATCAGTTGTTTAAATCATCATTGATTGTGATAGCTCAAAAAGTATAATACTATTAATCCACAGCCAATTCCAATATCTGATATCTCCATTAGATATTAAAAGATCTTGTTAATATTGGTGTGCACAGCCATGCTGGTGTGATTGTTACCTCTGATTATCTTATATGAACATTTCCTGGACACTTGGGAGCAACGTGTGTTGAGGAACAGAGTGACAGCCAATTGTGCACATGCTGACTTCAATTGTTCCCAAATAAATTTGTTCTGGCATCTTTGGGCACATAGAACAAATGTTTTGGTGATGCAAATCTACTCGGAAGTGGGTCCCCAACCCAAAATTGAGGTTATAATGACTATTCCCTAAAATTCTATTTGTTCAAAGAAACTCTTAAAGGTGTTGTTATTTCCCTAATTTTCTCAAGGCCTTTATTGGCTTTACGACTTTGCTAGGAGTAATGTGACATCAGGCCTTTACATATAAACTAATCCAGAAACATCTTCCCATGTTCTTGCTGTTCCTAAAATCGACCTCACTATTCAGTCTTCCCCTATAGAATCCTCCTTTGACTAATTATGGAAAACAATCTGGATTTATGTATCCTGTAGTTTTCTGGGGGTCTGTTTAACCTAAGGTATAGAAATCATACCCTTGAATTCAATTTTCCAAAATAATCCTTTATAATATAACACGCTCAGTAAATGATGCCCACTGCATTTGTAATGAGCTGTCTGCTTAGAGGAATCAGACAGTAGAAGGCCTAATGTCTGAAAGTGTGTTAACAGGAGCCTCGGACAAAGACCATTTTCTACCAGTACCACCTGGAAAACCCAAAAATGTTAGGATAAGTACAAGGCCCCACCTGGACAAAGATGAAGAAATTCACTGAGATTTAAATTTAAAGAAGAGAATGACTGTGTGAGCTGGAGATGGGAAAGGAGGGGGAATTCCATGATTTTCAGGATATGTTACTGTTAACAAGTTTTTTACCCTTGTACAAATACTCCGGAAACCATTTGGATAGTGTGTGAGAAGAATTTAGACAGCGATGTGAAGCTAGTAGAGAACATGAAAGTACTTGTTTGTATTTTCCCATTAAAATATTTTTCCTGGAGGCCTACTGTCTGAGAGATAGTTTGTATCTTTCATTTTGACTTTATGTAAAAATAATTTTATTTTTCTTACCAAGATATAGAATTCCTATTATTCTGAGTCTCTGAGCATTCATCATACATTAGCAATGCTGTCTGCAAATGTCAAATAATGAGCATCATGTTCATTCCAAATTTATCTTGGCTGAACCCAAAGGAAAAGTAAAAACATAAAGAATATGATACAAATGTATCATAGAAGTATTGTTTGGTAGTTACTATTTCTATTTAAGCAATCCACTCTTGTTTTGTACTAGAATGCCTCACTTGAATGATCTTGAACTTATATGATTCTGTTATAGTTATTTGATGAAATATTGCTCCCACTCATGTAAAATTAGCTGTCCCTCGACTCTTTCATAATGATATAGTGCAGCGGTTCTCAATCTGTGGGTTATGACCCCTTTTTAACAATGAAAATATAACGCGGCATTAGGAAGGTTGAGAACCACTGATCTAGTGGTATTGTCAGACCATATATGTTTGTACAGGTGATGTAATGCTAAATTCTCTATTTTTTTAAAAGGCTATACGTGTAGTAGACCATATAGCACATGGGAAGGAGAAGCAAGCTAGAGGCTCAGAACACACAGTAATCATAAGAAACACCTGTAGCATCTCGGTAGTGTAAAGTCTTGGTGATAAGGACGTGGGGAGGGATTCAGCTCTCCTAACATGAGAGCCCTCGAGAGGAGAGCATCAGTGATTAGCAGTCGCTACACCTGTGGTGTAAGAAGCCACAGGATCACGTCTGTAAGAAGCTGCAAGAGAAGGCACTCGGGAGGGAGCGTGCTCATTCTGTCACAGACCCACTCACTCTGACTGTCACTTCTGCCCGTGGGACACCTGCCAGGCCGAAAGGAGGCTAAGTTCCATTCTCTTACTATAGACTGCTTCTCTCCTTCAAATACTGTCTCTCTCTCTCTCTCCCTTCTGTTAAAGCAAACAGCCCTCAGTGTCTGGACCATAGAAGCAGCCAGGGCAGGAAAACTAGCCAGTCTGGGGCCTGGGTAAGTGGCGACCACGAAGAAACCTGATAATACGTTTTCCTTTTATTTCCAAATATGTGTTCTTAATAATAGTCTGAAAAATTGTAAGAATTTGGAATCCTAGAATCTATCAACATCAAGAGATTGACAGGGAAATCTACGAGTTTATTACATGAGGTACACGTGGGGGAGTGTGAACCATACATGACCTTCCATGAAGGAATGTACTCAAATGCTTCGGTCTGGCATGAATCTCTCAGAAGATGCTCAGGACTGTGGTGGTGTGGAATTCCCGTGCCCAGGGCAGATGGGGAAACCCTACTCATTCTGACCAAGCAGTTCTATAAGGAAAGAGCTGTGTAGAGTACCCAGACCTCCCAACTGTTTAAGACAAGACTGCATAGACTGTGTGTGTGTATGAGAAATTCCCTTATTTTTGATCTAGTTAAGCCAAAGAAACAGGACAACATTGTTTTTTAAACAGTAAGCACAAGTGTAGTGGAAACGGAAGAGCAGTTTGGGAATGATAAAGATGATGAATATATACAGAATTGAATGAATGAATATATACAGTACATGATGAATATATACAGAATAAATTTAACACATTATGAAATTTGAAAAGTAAGTTTTAGTATTAATAAAGTGGGAAAACACTGCCTTCCTGGGAAAAAGAAAACATCCTGTCACAAACAAGATTTAATTTTCTCTCTAAAATGTAACCTTACCTCTCTAACTCCTTGCCATGCCTCAGGACACCATCCAATTTTCTTCTGTATTTAATTTACTGTATCTTACTGTGATGCGTTCCTAACAACACCCAATTTCTCATGGAACATTCAAGTCAAGAACACAGGTATGTATGTTAGAAGAAAAGTAATTATTAACTTTTTGGAAAAATTTTGTTTTGGTTTGAGACAGGGTTTTGCTCTGTCACCAGGACTAGAGTGCAGTGGCCTCATCATTGCTCAGGGCAACCTCAACTCCTGGGCCGCAGTCACCCTCCCCTCTCCACCTTCCAAGTAGCTGGGACCACATGCAGCGTCCATAGGCATCACCACACCTAGCTAACCTTTCTTTCTCCTTTCTTCCTTTCTCTCTCTTTTCTCCTTCCTTGCTTCCTTCCTTCCTTCCTTCCTTCCTTCCTTCCTTCCTTCCTTCCTTCTTTTTTTCTTTCCTTCCTCCCTTCCCCCTTTCCGTCCTTTCCTTGCAGAGATGGGGTGCTGCTCTTGCTCAGGCTTGTCTTGAACTCCTGAGGCGATTCTCCTGCCTCTGCCTCCCAAAGTGCTAGAATGCTAGGATTTCAGGTATGAGCCACCACACCTGACCTCTTAGGTTTTCTTATTGGTTTGTTTGTTTTTAAAACACTCCATTTGTCTTTATTTTAAACAGTGTGGTTAAAATCAACTGAATCTGAATCATTCCAGAGACAATGTTAAAGGACCGTATTCACCCTGATAAACACAAGACCACAAACAAGGCCTCTTCCTCCAGCTGTTCTGACAGCTTCCAAAATCAACCAAGAAAATGGGTGGAATCCCCTTCTTTTATTAACTACTTACTTCCCAGGAGAAGACAGAAAAACAACTAACTGCTCTAACCAGCCACAAAAGATTTTCTCTTTTTGAGACAGTCTCACTATGTCACCCTTGGTAGAGTGCTGTGGTATCACAGTTCACAGCAACCTCAAATTCTTGGGCTGAAGCGATTCTCCTGCCTCAGCCTTGCAAGTAGCTGGGACCACAGGCACCCCAACAACTTCCAGCCATTTCTTTCTTGCAGTTGTCATTGTTGATTTTAGCTGTCCGAGGCCAGGTTCCAACCCCCCCAACTTCGGTGTATGTGGCTGGTGCCTTACCCATGAGCTATGGGCACCTCATAGCCTTGTTATTTTAATATTAGTGTAGATATGGTTGGGTGATAGACTCAGTATATTTCAGAAAAGAGCTAAAGTAAAGAGAATTAGTCATAGTCTAACATGAAAGACATGCCACATTCACCAAGAATGAGGATAAAAGATAACATTCTTCCTAGTTACCTTGTTAATAAAACAACATAATTTTAATCCAAGTTTAAGACACACACAAATTATAATACCAGGTACTTTTTTGTAGCACATTTTTGATATCATAATGCACTACACTGTTAAGGTACTACTCAAAATACTTTCCAAATATTTTGTATTTATATAAAGATAAATAAGTATGTTATTACTCATTTATAAAATGACAATTTACTAATGAAAAGTAAAGAAGTAGTTACTGGAGTTTTATTTCAGAATTTAGAGACTTTCAGACGCTAGAAAGATAAGTGATAAAAATTTGGAAAAAAATGTAAATAATATTTCTTCCACAAAAGAAACAAATTAAGAAGTCTTATAACTATGTTGGACATCAAAATCCAGTATTACATATAATAAGCACTTGGGAGTTTTAATTTCCTATAAGCCAATTTATATTAACCAAAAAAAAAAATACTGAACTCTTAGGACTCATTAGAGAAACTTAAAAAATTATATTCATTTTAGCTTTATGTCAGCATACTCTGAATATATCAGACATTTTTAACCTCTGCTAAAATACATTAATTTTTGAAGACTATGGTCATCGTTGATATATTGAAAAGAGAAAATAGTTTCTGATGAAACTTTGAGAATTCAATAAATGCCTTGGTAAAGATATGCTTCTTGAAAACTAGTCCCATATGCCATGAAGTTTGTAACATTACTAGTATTTTCTCTTTTGTGTATGTGATAATAAAGGATATATTTCTCGTAAAAATGTAATCAATATATTGTTTAGTATTTAACAAATTAGCTTTTAATAGTTACATGTCTATCATTTGGCAAAATAACTACATAAATACAAAACTATATATTCCTAATGAAATTCATTGCCTTTTAATAATTTTTATTTCAACTATATAGCAAATATTAACTTAATGGTAACCCATGCCAGCCACTCTGCAAGTCCTTCTATGAAAAAGAAACTTCTCAATTATAGTTTTAAGATAAAATAAAACAACCTGGAAAGTTATAATGAACCTCCAAATGTTCATCAGTCTTTAAAACAAGCTTTATTGAAAGCAGTGCACTCAAGTTAATGTATCATCTCATCCTTCTAAGGTTTGATTTCCTCATGGAACGAACAGAAACTTATTGTCACTAAAGAAGTTCACCTTATCATCTAGGCATAGCGTATCTAATTGGAACTCTTTATGAACTATCCTAAAATCTAATAAATAATTATTTTGCATCTGCTTCTTCTGTTACCTTGAAAGGCACTGGCTCTTCAGTAAGAGGACTCACAGGCAGGGAAGGTGTGCTGCTTGCTGGGCTCATGTCCGCGCTCTGTAGGAGAAGCAGAAGGAAATTTAAAGGGATATTTTTGCAGTTGTTTTTATTTGTCTTAATTCAGAATCTTCTCTCTCTTGTTCAAATAAAAAATATATGGATGTAGAAAAATTATATCATGATTATGTAATGAATCATTTCTATTATAGAAATAAGTAATTATATAGGAAGTTAGTCAAAGAATCACTCTCCATGTACAATTTAAGTGCATTTCATTAACTATAATGGCCTTTTCTGTGTTAGGGTGGTATTAAGCACTACCTTTGCTAAACTTATATTTTTACCTCTTTTGAAAACTAAATCAATATACCTATAATGATCTTAAATTTCTATTTTAATGACTTACAGGCTGATTTCACATTTTTTCCTCTGTATAGACTTAAATTATTATATTCAGGTTTTTAAATTATGTAAACATATCTGTCATTAATGTATATATAATTAGAAATTCAAGATCTATTACATTTTTAAAATTCATAAATTCTTAGCCCCTGACCTTTTACGACCTTTCTTACATTCTGTTCAATAAAATATTTAATAACAAAAGATAAACACCAGGCATCCTCAAACTATGGCCTGCAGGCTACATGCGGCCTGCCTAGGACATTTATCCAGCCCACTATGGGTTTTTGCCGCTGCTGCCTGTCCTGCTTAGCAGCCGACTCGTTCCAGGGCCCACAGTCTGGCCCGCCAACGGTCTGAGGGACAGTGAACTGGCCCCCTGTTTAAAAAGTTTGAGGACCCCTGATATATACCACTATAAGATAAATATTTCAATGTTGCTAATGTAGATCTTATAGTGCTTTAAAAATACAATCAATTAAAACTTCTTAAATAAATTAGAGATTAGTGTAGAAAAAATTAGAGGTTAGAAGGTCATCATTAATTTACTTTTCTAAAAGCAAGAAAAAGTTGTTGACAATAAGTAGGAACAGAAATTTTTTAGCATATTCTACACCCATTTTCTCAGAGGAATTCTGCCATAAAAGCAGATAAGCAAATAAAATATTGAAGCACTCCTACAGTTTTCAGCTTGGTTTCCAAATATACATGTACACAAATTCAGAAAATTTTGCAGATTAAAGCAAAAGCATTCATTAATCTTTACTGAGATAGGGAAGAAGTGGACACGCTTGGCTTACTTAAGTTCCAACAGAACACATTCAATGAACAGAGGCTACAGCTGTACACATTCTGAAAGTCTCTTTACACTCAAAGATCATATTAAATGCATTTTATTCAGTAAACAATAAGCTGCATACAATTTAAATATCCACTTAGATGAGATGAGTGCTGTCTAGTCAAAAAACCAAGGATACATGTAAAAACAAAAATCAAAATACTCAGTATAATTTTCATATAGAAAGTTCCACACCTATTTTAGACATTGATAAAAGGTTGTACAGAGAATTAACATGCCTACAGGAGGATACAAAGTAAAAATTGAACAGTATTATAAAAGGAAGCAGGGAAATATGTATACCAGGAGGATCAGTTACTGACTGTAAAAATATCCAGAGTTCTAAGGCATTTATTTGATCAAAACCAGGAAATACAATGAAGGTTGACTCTCAAGTAGGTGATTATGTGATATAACAGTGAATGAAGCTTGTCTTACCAACTAATTTATTGCTGAATTCTAATGTAAGAAAGACTTGAGCTTCTCTCAATGTTGGATTATTTTTTATTGTGTTTAGACATTTATACTCTATGCTTAATAAATTTAACATGTACCCTTCAACTTTACTAAGCACAGAGTATAAATGGTGGTCTCACCAATAACTCTCCCTCCACCAATCCTTTCCCCTCCCCTCCCCTCCCTCTCTTCTCCTCTTTCCCCTTCTTCTTGGGCTATAGTTGGGTTATAGCTTTCACATGAAAGCTATAAATTGGTTTTATAGTAGGACTGAGTACATTGGATACTTTTTCTTCCATGCTTGAGATACTTTGCTAGGAAGAATATGTCCCAGCTCCATCCACAATGTTAGATTTTTTATGAGAATTCAGCATGTGACAGAATGCAGTTAGTATAGCACTGAAAATCCTGTAATTTGCTTACAGTATTGATAGTATGCATAACTTAGTCAAGTGTTATGCCCTTAAAATTACATTGTCAGAAGACAAAAGTAGCATTCAGTCATGAAAATTTATAAACCTAGATCACACTCTTGGCAATAAATGTTTTTAACTTCTATCAGAACATAAACTCAAAATCGAGATTCATGGTAAACATCTTTAAAGGTTGAGGTTTCCAACAACTTCCCTGAAATAAATGTATAATTCAAAGGACTGTAGAAAACACACACAAACTTTGCATCATCTAACACTGATTCTTTCAAGGTCATTGTTAACATAAACTGTATTCTATGGTAACTTTCAGATTCATCTTTCACTGTGACACTTTCTTTCTACTGCACTTAGGAAACCTTGAGATATGTGTTTTGAAAAACAAATCAATATCATATGACATCTGATAAATTGCACTTAATTATCAAGTTGAGAAATACATAGGAAAGAATTAAAAGTACCTTCATTTTTATCTTATTGTTTTCCCATTTGCTCTTCAGTGATCTGAAATTTAGACGTCATCTCACTTTGTTACTCTTTGAGATGAAATATTATTGTAAACCCTTTGAAACTATGTCATATCTGTCTTTCATATGTGGTCTTTTACCCTGTCATTCAATAGCAGCAATACTGATGCAATTGCACGTCTAAATAGAAATTAATAAAAAAACTTCACAAGTTACATTTGATGTTTATAAAAGTTAACTGTTACTCCACAATATTCTTTATAAAATAGTTTGTTGGAATTATGGCTTACCCTGTTTTTGATGCATTTTTGGTTTGTAATAATGTAAAAATGAATCTCATGGGAAAACAGAATAGCTATTCCTTGAAAGTAGTAAATACCCCCAATAGAAGGAATCTCCTCAATTCTCATGAAACATTTGGATATTTTGGCCCACTGGAAAATGCATGAGATATTTTTCACATCCTAATTCTAACAAGTACCCTTAATCTGGTTTTCTGGTTCTAAGTCCAATAGGCAACAAACTTCTTTCCAATGCTATGGTGAATATGTAACATTTTTCCTGCATTTAAATATTATTTCACCCCATTGGTATAATTCTCTAATTTCTATTTCCGTCCCATACAGACTAAGTTCTCTTTTATTTTTCTCTAATTGAGCTTAGCATTAATGTGATCTTTAAGCGCAATGATAAAATCTAACTAAGCATTTATTTTTGAGCCTATCAGAGATATTCTGGTGAATATCACCCTGTTATCACTGTTCTCTAGAATTCTTTCTATTTGAAGAAATTATTTACTTTGAAGAACTATTTGCTTTTTTGTTGCTGTTTTTAGAATATAATTCTCCCAAATTTGCAAATTTGAACTTCCAAATCACCATTTTTAATTAATTTTATTGAAATATAATGTACCTATGATATAATATAACCTTTGAGTGTATAATTGGGTAAGTTTTGACAAACATAGTCACATGTTTAACCACTATCAAAATCAAGATATATGACAATTTTTTCACCTCAAAATGTTCCCTCATATGCCTTTATTCAGCTGTCCTCTATCCCTGGTCCCAGAAAACAATGACATATTTTCTATAATGATAGGGGGTTTTTATTCATCTTCTCTAGAGTTTCATATAAACAGAAAACACACAGCATGAACTGTTTTGAATCTGGCTTCTTCACTCAGAAAAATGATTTTAAAATTCATTATGTCATTTTATCGCTTAGGTTAGCGGTCTATCCTTTCAAAATATTGCGTACAATTTCATGGTGAGCCAAAATTTCCTAATCCAATCACCTGTGAAGGAAATTTTCTTGCTTCCCATTTTGGGCTATTCTGAAAATGTCCACGCTGAACACAGATGTACGTGTCTCTCTGTGAACACGTTTTTATTTCTCTGAATAAATACTTAACATCAAACTTTCTAGGTTTCTGGTCAATTTATATCTAGTATTGTGTTAATTTTACAGGAAACTGACAGCAGATTTTCAAAAGCGTTGTAGCATTTAGCATTTCCACTTGCACTGTTTCACCAACATTGGAATTATCATTCTTTAGAAAAAAAATTAGTTCAAAAGCTATTCATGTAACAAAAATATTTACACCATGAATTACTTTTTATTGTTTAGGGTTCATTGAAGGCCCAAAGAATAGGTTACCCTGATCACATTTGTTAGGTAAAGTCCCCCTTACAGTCCTCTTGGCACACCAAGAGGTGTGCCATACACTTTAATCCCCATTCCCCTCTCCTCACTCCCTCGTTCCCCCACTCCCCACCTTGAATTGATTTGAGTTTTTCTCCTATGAGGGTATGTATTAAATCGTCTACTGGCTTCATATTAGAATTGAGTACACTGGATTCTTGCCTTTCCATTCTTCAGATATTTTACCAAGAAGGATGTGTTCCACCTCAGTGCAGGTTAAAGTCTCCATCTTTTTAAATGGCTGAATAGTATACCATTAAATAAGAGAAATTATCAATTCTATAGTGTGTAGTGGTAGCTTACTGTGGTTTTCATTTTCATTTCCATGGGCATCTAATGATGTTGAGCATCACATCAAGTGTCCATTACTATCAGTGTATCACATTTTATGAAGATTCTGTTCTAATACACATATTTGCCTATTTTTAATCATTGGATTATTTGGAGATGAAATATTTTTCATATGTATTTATTACAAAAATTGTTGCCTAGTTTGTGACTTCTATCTATATTTTCTTAGTATTTTCAAAACAGCCAAATCTTCCAATTTATTTGTCTTTTTCATTTTTTATAGTTTGTGCTTTTGTTGTTCCCCATACAAAATCTTAATCTTCTTCAAGTTTACAAAGATGTTCTTTTAGGTTTTTTCCAGCTAACCTTCCACGTCAATTATTATGGCTGCAGAATGGTAGAGTTAGAGACTTATTTTTTGAAAGCACTTTTTTCCATTTCTTGGTGTATAATGGACATTAACTAACCTTAATCTTGATAAAATATTTATACTGCACATTATCTAACATAAGATTTTCAAAGATTACTTGTATATATCCTCAGATATTTTAGCCAATATCTCAAATTATATAGGAATGTGATATTTATTACTGTCTTAATCACAGTAAATAAAAATTTATTACAATCTTAATCACAATAAAAATATGGGTATATTACCTTTAGGTATGGTAAGGGAAGGGAGAAAGACTTTGCTAAAGTACAGAAAAGTTTAAGGTAATAAGCCAGACCCTCAGCAGAGTGAGTGATTATGGAACTTCCTGGGCAGATAGTAAGCAGAAGGAAAGTAATGACGTGTTATGTGGGAAAGAGTCCAGGAAGGCCAAAAGAAGTAACTTGCCTATCATCTCAGAGACTGGTTCTGTTAATATTGACTTGTCTCTGACCCTGAGGAAAAAGAGGGCACCTGCAGAAACAGAAAGAGCTCTTTGAAATAAAATTCCAAGAGGCAGATGGGCAAAATCATCCTTTTTCAAATTTTTCAATGGAGTAAAATATGACCTGAGCACGTAGAGTTGTCAGGCAAATACCACGCCACATTAACATATCCGGAGTTGACACATAATGTTGGTAAAGCAATTTCCACAGGCTACATGACAATGACACCATACTAGAGGATAACAGTGACAGAAGGTGAATTAGAACTTCTCTTGGCTCCTATGAGATGGCTTCTTAAAATGTTTATGAATAATCAAGGACAATTTGTCAAGAGGCTGGAAATAGCAGATAAATGATCTCACTGAAATCCTCAGAGTCACATATCCTTGTACCAACGTTGGCTATCAGCCTAGTACCTACTCTATCAAAAATGAAGTTATAATAGAATAGGAGTCATTGTTGATGAGAAAAAATAAGCAAAGTTAAGCCTATTAATGAAAAATAAACCCAGAGTGAATGATAGGACTTGTAAATCATAATAGTTGGTCTTCCCCCAAATAAAGAATGGACATGAAGGCAAAAATTTTTGTGATAATAATAGCAATTTTTTACTAGGTTAAATTTCAGACAACAATTTAAGAAAATGGTATGTCACCCATTCTTATAAATAATGGTTTAAATGTTTGATTATAAAATGTAATCAATCTCCAAGGGCACTGCTTAGCTGACAATGGGCGAAGTACACAGAAGAGGGTGATGACATTCAGAATAGTGCCCCTAGAAAAGCAGGGCACATGAAGGGTAAGAACTACTATTCAAATTAAATCAGAAAAGAGTGTTGACATTTTGAGTGTCACATTTTCTCCCTTAGCTCCTATTTGTTACTGATAAATACAGGGTGTACATAAGGTTCATGTTCAATTTAAAATAATTTAACGTAGTAAACTGTACATGAACTATGGACACCTTGTATAAATCTGTGTTCATTTTAATAGCATTGAGAAATAAAGTATTTGGTTCTTCCTTCTGACATGAAGAAATGAAATGCTCTCCTTAATTTGTAATTGATCTGTCACTTGACACCAATCAGAATCCTCTGTATATAATTTCCAAGTTAGCCTTTTGTTTGTGTGTATAATAACATAATATAAAATTTAATTCTAAATGTCAGTTGTGAAATATTCTTGATCAATTTATAGAGTGTTAGTTTTTAAGTGATGAATGAGAATATTTTTACAAGTATGTAACCTATTAGAAATAGTCTATTATGTAAGCTATATCATGTTTTTTTCTCACTCTAGAGAAATGCATTAATATATTAAATGAGATATTTGTTATTAATATCCAGCACTTAGACTTTGTTTCTTTGTTGATTTTTTTTTTTGTGTGTGTGTGTTTTGTTTGTTTGTTTTTTCTAACAAAGGGACCAGGGACACGTTCAGAAATGGCTGGCTCCAAGTGAGAATGGGGTAAGAAAAATGACAGCATCTTGTATCAGAAAGTAAGGAAATGCTCAAAAAACCAAAAGGATGGGGGTAAACCAAAGATACAAGGAAGTCAACATGAAAGAGCTTCCATGCCAAAGTTGGAGCAATTAGAGCAACAAACTAAAAATGTGTTATTGAAGTAAAGTCAAAGAAATTTTTAAATTATCCAATAAATAAAAATTGGGCATAAAAGACAAATCCTTTCACTGAAAAAGTCCAAATAATTTCTGTAAATTCTCCATCTCTCAAGGCATGAAACTAAACCCCCATCTCCCACCCCTGGCTATAGTTACTAGTTGCTTTCAAAGAGTAAAGCACGAGAAGGGAAGACCGTAACCTGAGAGCAGTGGAAAAACGTGGCCCAGCCAAGTGATCCAGGCTGACTTCACTGGACAGCAGGTATGTACCCTCCATACAATGCGATGAGAAGGGGACCTCATGTCTATGGTCTTCCTCCCAGAATCAGCTGACCATGGTCTATGCATGTGAAAAACATCAGACAAACTCAAATTGAGTTCTGCCAAAAATCTGACTGGTGCACCCTATTATAGTCATAGCTATGAAAAAAAAGGGAAGTCTGAGAAACTTTCCCAGACCATGTCCCTAAGAGATCACAATGAACAGTTATAAGGCAGTATTCTGGCTGTGGTCCTAGAATAACGAAAAAGACATCAGGAATAAAAATACTGGTGAAATCCAAATATATTTCCCAGGTTAATTAATATTAATGTACCAATATTGGTATCTTAAGTTGTGACAAATGTATTCTGCTGAGGTTGGATGATAACAACGGGAGAGACTTAACGAAGGGTTCTATGGGAGCTGTCGGCACTACCTCTACAATTCTCCACAAATCTGAAACTATTCTAAAATAAAAAGCTTATCTAAAAAATTTTCTTCATTAGCAATATGACCAGGCTATTCATGATTATAATACATATAGTCCTTTTACTCATAGCTTCTAAGCTGTTATCAGGGCTTTTAAAAGTTTCATAAAAATAAACTTTGACAGACCATTTTATTAGGATGCATAACCTCTCTGCCAAAGACTCTTTAATCTTTTATGAAGATCTCACTGAAAGGCCGGTATGAAATTATTTTGCATGCGCTCATGTTCCATATGGGAATGTTGAAGAAAAGCTTCAGTCATATAAAATGATCTATTTGTTTGGGTACTATTAAGGTGCTTGGTAGAATGAGTTTGCATTATTAATATTTACTGAACGCCATAATTCCATAGTACAGATCCATTAATTATGCCTTCCCTGAAAGCATAATTAATGGATCTGTTCTATGGGATCAAAGTTTATTTATAAGGGGTTCTTGAAGTGAAACATGATCAATTGTGCTCATATCTTTTGACGGCATAACCAGCTTTAAGTGCAAGTGAAATATTTAAAAATTTTAAGCCAATAAGGTAAGTTTTATAATAATCCTCTGGGTATAATAAAATTAAATGCTCAACTAAACATGTTAACTTTAATTTGAGCATGTACTCTCATAGTTTAAAATTACATAGAAAATACACACACATTACAGTAGATTGCTGATTTAATAATCAGTGGTTTTATTTCTGAGAAATTACATAAGAGAATTTTGGTTTCTGTAGTGCAAAGGGGCTATTTTTCTTTTAAATATTCTCCCTTGTTTAGACATGCCAATTTTCTGTAAAAGTCAGTCACTTATTAATTCAGCCATTCAACAAATACTAAGTATACATTAGACTTCTCTACCCTCAGATCGTAAGTTTTGCTGTGATTCAACCCAGTGGTAAAACCTGGGTAGGCTTCCTGTTATCCTAGGACACTAATGTGTTGCTTAAATATGAGAATACGTCCTGAGATATGTGTCCGCACATGCTTTTGTCAGTGTGCCAACAACACAAAGTGTACTTACACAAATCCATTCAGAGATGGGATAGCCTACTACTTACTTAGACTGTACGAAGTCTGACAATTGAGTTTATGAACTCATCCTAGAAAGAGTGCTATACACGTCATTGCTGAATAGTACTAGGGTCACCTTCAAAGCACTCCCCTTCAGAAGGTATGCAGCAATGCCAGTGCCTAGTCCACCCTTCAAAGCAGTTTTGCAACATTTTTTTTCTGGTATGGACATCTAAGCTGTTGTATTATCTTTGATGTCCTGAATGTCATCAAAATCTCTTCCTGTCACGATTTCTTTGAGTAAAGAAAAACAACTTTGGGGGCCAGATCAGGTGGGTGAGGAGGGTGTTCCAATATAGTTATTTGCTTATTGGCTAAAAACTCCCTCATAGACAGTGCCATGTGAGTTGGTGCATTGTCTGATACAAGAGCAATGAGTTGTTGGCCAAGATTTTTGAGTAAGATTTTTGTAACTGTTTCTCTATCAATGTTTACTTGGTCTGCTATGCTTCTCACAGTCAGCCAATGATTTGACACACAATTTGATGATGAATTTTTGCAATGTTTTTACCAGTTCTTCTTGTTACAGGCCATCCTGCCCTTTCTTCATCAATGATGCTTTCTCTCTCTTCAGGAAAACATTTTACATTTTCTTTCCTTTTTTTTTTAATTGCAGTTTTTGGCCAGGGCCAGGTTTGAAACTGCCACCTCCTGTATGTGGGGCTGGTGCCCGACTCCTTGAGCCACAGGCACCACCCCAGGAAAACATTTAATACATTTGTATACGACCATTTTCTTCATAGCATTATCCCCATAAATTTGGACTAACATGTCCCTGATTTCATTTCCACTCTTAGAAGGTCTTACAAGAAATTTACAAATGTTTGTTCATTGCTCCAATTAAAGCCCAACATTCTTATGACAGCACACAAAACCACACAACAATAATGAACTCCACTCATCAAGACACTGCCACATATTGCCAAAAAAACAGATGTGGGAGACTGATATACCAAGGTTAGGAAACCCTACTGAGTTGTCTGTACAGTGCTGCCAATGTAAGCTCACAGTGGCCAGGTCATGAACTTCACTGTCAAACCTCTTATAATATAGCCTATTACTCTTATGCTACAAATCTGTACAGCATACCCTCAATAAATCCCCAACAATTAAAAAAAAAAATCTGTACAGCATGTCACAGTATTGAATACTGTAGGAAATTGGAACATAGTGTAAGTATTTTTTTATCTAAACATAGAAAGGTACATAAATACACTGTATGGTATTATAGGGACCATTAATGTTGACTGAAACACTGGAAATTAAATTACGTCAATTCACATAGGGATGAGAAGATTTTATGGGGATGACTCAAAATAATTAAATGAATAACAGACTGTGCTTTGTCAGATATTGGTCCATGTCAACTAATAAAGGAAACTGAACGTAGCATAAAGCTCCAGGGGGTAACATATTTGAGCTCTTCCCTTTGGATAATGAGAACCACTCAGAAGCCACACGGCAGAGCAGAATGCTCCCGGGTGCTGACACTGCCATTCCAGGACACCTCCTTGAGGAACAAGGTGAGCCACACGGGAAACTGATTCCACTTACCTTATTGCTCAAATAATGTATCATACCCCATGCCTACTTCCCCATGCCTACTTTTGTTGTTTTAGTAGTAAATCAAAATGCCAGCAATAGGAAATAGATTAGGAAATAAATTAAGTCTAGTTGCCTAATCAGGACAAGCTCTTTGCACTTTGTACTCTTCACGAAGGTCATGTCTTTTACTGCTCCTATTTTCTTCATAAAAATGCAACCTTTTTTTCTCTATAAAATCTTACAGTTTGTATCATCTATTTTTGCTTTCCTAGCAACCAATTCATTTGACTATATGAATAACATTTTTGTTTTCTTCAGGGAGTGATTTCTGCTACACTGTCAATACATTTGTTTTGAGCAGTGTTGATTCAATACCCTTGACATAGGTCTGAGCATATTATCAAGGCTTAGTCAACCTTTCTTACCAAAGGGGGGAAAAAGGCACAAGGGCCAAGTTATTTAAATGACGCTCAATTGGGGAATTGTGTTAGGATGTTGAGAAAGTGATGCTCTCAATCCACTAATGTTGCTGAGGTCACAAGAACGTGTTTCTGTTTCTGTTTGAATTGCCAGAGGCTGCTGCCGAACAGATGAAACATCCCTTAGAGTAAGTAAATAAACCACAGAGCCCATGCAGGAAATGGGGAGAAAGAAAGCACTTGACAATATTGGCCTGGGAAAAGATTTTATGAAGAAGACACCCCTAGCAATTGCAACAACACCAAAAATAAATAAATGTGTTCTGATCAAGCTAAGGGTACCACAACCAAAGCAAACAGACAGCCTTCGGAATAGGAGATTTTTGCATGTTACAAATCTGACAAAGACCTGATAACCAGAATTTATAGAGAACTCAAATTAATCAACAAGAAAAGGGCAAACAACCCCATTTCTAAGTGCACATGGAACTTGAACAGAAACTTCTCTGAGGAGGACAAATGAATGATGAATAAATACAAGAAAAATGTTCATTGTTTTTAATCATCATCAGAGAAATACAAATGAAAACCACTCTGAGATGTCACCTAACACCAACAAGATTAGCCCACATCACAAAATCCTGAATCTGCAGATGCTGGCATGGATGTGGAGAGAAGGGAACACTTTTGTGTTGCTGGTGGAACTGCAAACTAATACAACATTTATGGAATGAAATATAGAGAATTCTTAAAGAACTAAAAGTTGAGCTTCTATTTGATTTGTCAATCCCATTACTAGGTATCTACCCAGAAAAACAAAAATTATTTTACCACAAAGACATTTGCCCTAGAATGTTTATTATAATTCAATTCACAATTGCCAGGTCAGGGGAGCAATCCAAATGTCCATCAACTCATAAATACATTATCAAACTGTGAAATATGTATACCATACTCTTCAGCCATCAGCCAAGACTTTAAATCTTTTATGTTTACCTGAATGGATGGAGTTGGAACACATTCTTCTTAGTAAAGTATCTCAAAAATGGGGAAAGAAAAATCCAATGTACTCAATACTAATATAAACCAATACATAAACAACTACACACCCATAGTAAAGAAAAAAACACAAACGTAGTCTAGCAGGGGGGGGAGTGAAGGAGGATAGGAGGGGGAAGGGGGGAAGGTGATTGGTGGGTTCTCACCTAATGTGCACCATGTGAGGGTGTACAGCATGCCCCCTGGGGAAGAAGGGCTCAATTACAGCTTGGACTTTACCTTAGAAGTGAAAACAATGCAACCTAAACACTTGTACCCTCATATTAATTTGAAAACAAACAAAAAAAAGAAAACAAGTCCTGAGGACATATTTGCCATACTGATAATCCTGATCTACATGGGCAAATAATTTTCACTAAATAGTGTGCCTAAGATTTAAGCATTCTAGCAGAGTCATACATCCCTATATAACATATGACCATAGAGGAAGAAGCTGCAAATTATAAAATTGAAAATTTAGAATTGGCTGAAAACAGTAGAGAGTCATGCCACTGCTTTATTTTAGGCTGAGAAGTCAGCAATATTTATATGATAGTGAGATAATATTTTTTTAATTAATTTCTAAATTCTTAAAGACTCATGCATTTTTAAATTAGGAGCATCATGATGTTTAGTGACAAAATGCCTGAATATAAAAGTATATTTACTACTTTTTAATTTAGTATATGTATTTTTTATTTACTTTAGACTAGATAACACATTTGCACAGTCTAAAATTCAAAAGGTAGAACACATTTTTCCAGAATAATTCCTCTGTTCCACCACTAGTGCCCAGCCACACCTTACACTGCACCTAAATTGGTGCCTAATTAATGCATTCTCAGAATTGTTCTCAAACCAGATATTTTCTTTCAGTGTATGGCACGATGAATGCATAAAATTCCATATATAAGTATAATCTCATTCATCCTGCCAGGCCCCTAATTTTAGACATTTTTGTATTTCTATTTTTTTTTAGTATAATTAATGCTGCGATGACATTGTTAAAACACCTGTGTGATTATTTCTTTAAGTATATTGGTAGGGTTACAAAGTCACAGTTAAACACTGGGCACATAATCAAATAAACTCACATGTATCATAAATTTCTCTTCAAAGCTAACGTATTGTTCTTTACTCCTACCTGAGAAGTTTGAGGGTTTATTGTGATTTGATAATTGGTTAACTATTGGCAGGGAGAGAAGGGTTGCTTAAATTGCACTAAAATAAACTCTAAATGGATTAAAGTTCTAAAACTAAATGAAACTCACAACAGTCCCCTGAAGAACATATGAGTAAACATTACCTATCAGTCACTATGGAATGGGGAGGGCTTTTCCAAACATAAATGTAAATAAATAATACAGTCGAAGGCTGAAATATCTATTTATTTACATATTAAAGAAAACATTGGAAAGATTCTGAGGTTTGATGGGCGATTAGTCCTCATTCCTGCTCTTTCCTTCCACATAGAATCTACCAGCATGACACTTGCAGCTTCTCTTCCTAGCCAAGAAAGGATCACATTGCTTGCTGATAAATATGGGATGGATGAACTCAGAGTGCTTGGTTCAGCTCCCTCTTTCGCTGACAGAGTCACATGCAGAGAACATGTGTCCTGCTCAGCAGCCGTGCACCTGGCTTTTTACTACTACGGTCTGAGTAAGCCTCAGATCTTAAGAGGGCTTAACCTGGAAGGCTGTCTGCAGCTTATGAAGGCTTTTCCCCCAGGCGAACAGTTATTTTTACTAGCTCTTCTGAGACTGAAATGATGGCTTGTGGGATGAATGGTCCTCAACAAAGCCTCTGGGTCCTAACAACCTCAGAGAAGATAACACCAGAGCGGGTATCGGGACCTTTGGAGGTACACACTGCCTCTGGTTGACCTTGAACTGCATGGATCTATTTTTTTATTAGCAGATTTGTCTGTTATCGAGTATTGAACTGAAAGGACAGAGTATCTTTTCTATTCCTGGGCTTATAACTGTTGGTGTAGGTAGGATAATATTGGCAGTTTTTAAACTGAAAGACAGCTGTGTTCTGTCTTTCAGAACAGACCAATAGTAAGCTTTCAGATCTAAATACTGAGAGCCAGGACTAGTCATTACAAATAGCTATGTTTCCTGAGTAGGCAGCTTCCAGGATGTCTGCCAGGGTTCTCTTGTATTGCACTCTTGTGTAAGCCCCTCCCCTTCAGAGTGGGCTGCATTTTGTAACTCACTTGTGATGTGCAAAGTACAGCAAAGGCTATATTAGTAAGAAGAGACTCCAGAAGGGCACGTGTGAAAGCTAAGAGACAACATAGAAGGTGATTATAACATTCAGAAATGGTGGTTGTTTTTAGCACTGAAGGTAATGGAAATTGGTTGAATACTTAATATATTTTTTTAGAAAGAAATGACAGAATTTTCTGATGGTTTGAATCTGTTATGAAAAAAAAGTAAAGTCATAGATGATTTCCAAGGTGTTATCTGACCCAACACATAGAGTAAGTAGGACTTCAATGGGATGGGGAAGACTACAGAAAGAATACAGTTGGAGTAAAAATTGGTAATTCAGTTTGTTCAAGTTAAGCTTGACGTCTTAGTGGAAATATACTGTGGCTATACCAACACTCGGGCATGCTGGCGGAAATGGGATCAATAATAAGATCATAGGAAAAACAGGAGTTCTACATACTGAGAGCCAAGGTGAGGTGAGGATAATCTACTTGTATTAATAAGGCCTATGTGAGAAGCAACATAGGAAATGATAAAAATGAGTAAGGATCTACAAAGAACAGAGAGGAGTGTTTCTGATGAAGACTGCAACAAAGAGGGCGTGGAAAGTAATATATTTGTAACATATGAGCTTCATGCCAGGAATTACTATGTATTAGGGAGGCAGGAGCTACAGGGGTTAGGAAATTATGGGGAGTAGTAAGGACACCTGCCTCTTTCCTAAGCCCATAGCATTAAAGATGTGATTATGAAACTCCCCACCATTGAACTTATGCTACTTCAAAACCAAAATGGGTACACCTAACTTATTCTTTCACAAATCCTTTCAGAAAGGCCAAGAAGTTTAGCGTATCTTATTACAAATATACATAGCACAACATAATCAATTTGTAACAAATGAAAACCATGCAAGGAAATGAGCATTAAAAAAATATTCATTTCAAATTTATACCCATTGCCAAAATTTTGCCATAGTATAACATCAAATATTTGGGGGGTAATGTACAGTTTACTTCATTTATGGTATGTTTTTGTGTCCAGACTTCCTCAGGCTATCACAGAAATTTATATATTAATGTTTATCAGAATCTCCCCAGTTCTACTAGTTGAATCCTGATGATCATAAATATCACCTCCTCTACTTTGCACAAATCACATTGTTAAAAGTATGCCTTTAACTTTTGTTGTGTTTTTGTTTGTTTTTAAATGATAATTTAACTCCCTGTGTGAAAAAGACAATTTTGAGGAGGTATCCTCTCTTAGACCATTTGGGTTGTCACAATAAAATAGGCAGGTTTTAAACAACAGCAATGCACTGTTCATAGTTCTGAAGGCTGAGAAGCCTAAGACCAAAGTGTTGGCATGTTGGGGTCCTGCCCAGGGGGCAGGGTCCACTAAGACCTGTGGAACTGGCACAACCGACTGACTGAAGAAATATTAAGTTCGGAACAACTACAAAGAAAGAGACACAAGACACAGAATAGAATTTTCAAAGGTGGAAGCTCAGGGGACCACCAGTCTTTGTGGGCTCCAGGGGTTGGCCCCATGTCTGTTCCACTCAGCTTTTATCCAAATCTCTTTGCCCAGATGGTAAGCTTGGGTGGGGTGGGGGGACAAAGACATGGACAGTTTCTCTGAGTGAGCATATCAGCTCCTATTTTTATTAACCTTAAGGATTTGAGCACTTTTGAGAAATCATAAACTTGAGCCTTGCGTAGGGGAAGCCTCCTGTCTGGAATCACACACACAGAGTCCTAGAGAGGTGTTAAACTCTGGTAGTTCACTGTGGAGTAAAATGACACTGGCGTTAATCTCCCCTGAGGAATTGGTGGGAGGGAGGCATTTTCTTATCACCACCACAGAGGATCTTCCTCTGCTGTAAGGGATGTAAGCCCTCCTGCCCCTATCTCAGGGCTCCAGCTGTTCCCTTGGTCTCTGCCCCAGCCAAATGCAAATCTCCACAATGGGCATCTGCTTTGTCTGTTTAATGGGCAGGAGATGACCTAGATGATTTATCTTTCCTAGGTCTTGGTCTTCTATGGCCATTGTGTTCCCTCAATGTGTTCACAGACTCAGCAGGGTTTTGGTGTAAGCTGAATCCCCAATAGGTCAAAGTTTCAGGAAAGGCCAGAAATTTGTTCAGATAAGAAATTTAGCAATGGCTGGCTTAATGGTAAACTAGCTGACTTTTCTTTGTTTCAACTCCCTCAGCTTACTTTTTAATTTTCCCTTTTTCTGGAGGTGCCTTCTCCTGCCAAAAATAGGGTCTTCGGTCCCCATTCTGTCTGTATTAGCAGATTCGGTGCCTATTGGACCTGTTTTCTGTTTCCTCACAGAGTGGAAAGAATGGGCAGCTTCCTGGAGTCTCTTTTATCAGGGCACTAATCTCATTTATTAGGGCTCCAATCTCATGACCTAATCACCTCCAAAAGGCCCCACACTTTATTGTCCTCACACTGGCAACTGAATTTTAATGCGTGAATTTTGGTGGGATCCAAACATTCAGAAGATAGCAGGTAACAGAAGAACGCAGGAGCTGTCCTGCCAGGCCTCCTCTGAGTGTATTCTGTTCATTCCTCCTGAAGGGACTAAAAGCTTACCAAAGAGGTCTGAAAATTACTTTAAACAAAACTTTTTTTAAAAAACAAAACTTCTTAACAATCAACAACCACCAAACAAAACATTAGTTAAACTTCAGCAGAGCCTCCCAAAAGTAAGGCTGCCACTGGGCCCCTCCCTAAGGGAACTTCTTGTTCGGGGGAAGACCAACCCTTAGCAAAAGGAATTCTATACCCAGCTGCCTATTAGCATCAAAAACTTCTGAAGACCCTTACATGCCTCTTTCCCACTGAAGCCCTGAGTGGCCCCCCTTCCTTATTATATTAAACTGTCACCCCCAGTTATTCCATGAGTTACTACGGAGGATTTCCTCAAGTCTCAAGGACTGTGCACCTATCAATCTGTTTACTAGGCCTCTAACCAGCAGGACCTAAATGATGAGAACTTGTCCTGCCAGCATTTCCAAATTCAGGTTCAGTTACAACACACTGTAGCTTAAACGTGGCCACAGAAAGATCATCTACATCACAGAAACTGGCAAAGCCAACAAATCACTTACTAGAAGAAAAATAATCACAAAATGCATGGAACAGGTCAATTTCTAAACGGGGCTTGCTTTGCAAACCCTATCATTCTCTGTGTTGCCTGTGAACCTGATTTAAAACATTGTAATCCCCGTGTGTACTCCTGTATCTTAAAAGGCCCCCCTACTCATCTCATTCCTCTCTCATCCTTCTCACACCTGGACATCAGATCTTTTTGAAACATAATAATCCATGTCCCTCCTCTGCTGAAGAATTTCCATTTGCAGCTGTGAATACATCCCATACTCTTTAGGCTGGCTGTCCCCTCAAGCTAAGAATAAGGGTCTCTTTTAATTCTTATTGCCCTTATTTACCTGACCCCCAACTCTCAAGATAAATAATTATCAACTGTTTTCTGAAAATCCTTTCAACTATAACTCTCCTTACCACACTTCCTTTGAGTCATAATGATCTCTCCTCCTGAGCATTTGAAAATGCTCTTCTCCTGTAACCTTAATGTTAGAATCCCATTCATTATTTACAACCAAGTTAATTGTCCAGTCCTCCACAAAAAGACTTCCCTAAGGCCTTCAACAATAAATAATAGCTATATTGCTCTTCACTGACCTCCTATGCATTGCCTACACCTCTCTGGAGCTCTCACAATGTTCTAACTTTAAAACATTTTTCCAGGTATTCATGTCTTATTTTCTTTCCAGATTTCAAGCTCCCTATGAAGCTTATATTATACTTGTAATACGTAATTATTTCTCAGAGTATGAGATAAAAAGGCTTTCATATAGTAGACACAGGGTAAAATACCTGTCAATTAATTATTCTCCTTTTATTTACATTCCTTTTATAAAACATGCCCCAGGTCATCCTTAGTTGCTACCAGGATTGGGAATCATTATGTTAAAGGAAGGAAAGCATGTCAACTTGGTTATGTCTTTTGAAAGTTTCCCTAAAGAGGTAAGGATTTCTTCAAGTAGCAAATAAATGAACTAAAATGATTTGGGGAAAGAAATGTAGTGTCTCAATAAAAGAGTAGATAATTGGTATTTTCTTAGGAGTTCCTTAGGGGATAAATGATGTAAGGACTTGGACAATAAATGTTTTATTTTTGTCTGTGGGTCTGCTTAATGTATTTTTGTGTTTTTAACCTGTGTTCATCTTCACTGTGAATTATGAATTATTTTATGTTATCTGAAATGACACGATCAGAGAGGCTTTCTGTAATCCAGTCCTGATCTGCCTAGTCGGTCTTAACTCCTGCCACTCATCCTGAACGTCACTTCGCAATTTTATACAGGATTCCTGAAACTTCTGATGCACAGCAATTAGTCAGTTGGCACACTCTATTAAAATGCTCACTGTGGGTCCCAGTGAGAGATTCTGACTCAGCAGGTCTATGACACAGTCTAGGAACCAGCATTTGCAACATCCATCCAGGAGCCTGAGAGGCCCCTTAAGAAGTATGGCTATGGTGATGTGACCTTGCTCAATGGCCTGCATCTGCGCATCAGACTCACAGGTCTTTGCCTTCACTAACTCTCTTCTCTTATCCTAGGAAGCTCTCTAATGGTTCTCCTCTCTCCTCCGAGCTCTGTCCATTTCTTTTCCCTCTATCATGCTGCCCTTAACTAGCACCTTCTTACCCATTTTTCCAGCTCTAATTCAGCATCCTCTCCATAATGCAACTTTCTGTTTCAGACAGGAGAGAAATTTAGACTCTAAGGGCAGGAACATGTTTTATTGGGTCACAGTGGCTGGTGCACTAGCATAAGACATCCGAACAAGCAGGAAGTCCTCTATACCTTTGTACCCGGGGGGAGCAATAGTGGTAAAGTGTCAGGCAACAGTTACCTATCATGACATCACTGTGTACAGTCATGGTTATCAAATCAGTGCAGTGAACAGAGGTTCCACGCGTGAGAAACCCAAATAATTTCATCTGACTCTGCACCCTGTTTGCCCCACATGAACAGTACAATGGGTATGCCTTTTTTTTTCAGTCTCGAGGCTCTTTGGTTTCAAATCTCAGTTTGGCAAATTACTAACTGTGTGACCTTTGGTGAGTCACATGTCCTTTCTCTCCAGTGTTTTCTCTTCTGAAAAGGGAGAGTGTAACAGAACCTATTCTTAAAGGTTTTTGGAAGGAGTAAATGAGGCAGAACTAGTAAAAACAGATTGGCACATATGAAGTACTGGTAGGTTTTAGTGATTATCGTGCCGTACTGAAATTGGTTGTTTATGTCTTTCTGCTAAGGTGCTAAGTCAACCTCAAAACAGGTTCATGTGCTTCTGATCTTTCCATCACAGAGACTACAATCTTTCTTCCATCAGGCTATTTACCATACAGTTGAATTTATATAATTAGGTTAAAAACAAAAACCAAGTGTTTACTCTGCAAAGCTTTTATTTTGGTTATTTCTAGCTCAGCAGGACTGAAGTAGCTTTTTCTTCAAGCTTAAAAAAAAGCAGTTTCTCATTTATTTTAACTACAGGATATTAGAATAGTCACTCTGTCATTCAAACTGATAACTATATGACAAATACAATGAGGCATTTTTATGAATGATTGGTGAATGTGGAATTTCTTGGCAGGAAATAATCAGTTAATGTGAATGTAAATAAATTCAGCCATGAAGCACAGGTGCCCATATCTGTGGATATTACTCACCTTGACTTGTGGCACACTTTATTTTCAATTAAAAGAAAATGAAAAATAAAATCAGCCTGATGTTAATCCAGCTTTCATGTTCACTGCGTAGAAATTAAAATTTATATTTGGATATCAGGTTTATATTTGGGAGTAAGTAACCAATAATCAGAATGTTTATTTCAAGAAAGTACAGAACATTACTTAAGCTCATAACTGAATAAATTTAAGAAGTATTGAGTTTATTATTCCAGGTAACCTAGATTTTTTTGCGTCATATCTATTTCTGAATAAGTCGTCTTAATATGACTATCCTCTCATAATATTGAGAGTGCTAACATGAAAATCTTATGTAGCACTATAAAGAAAATTCATTTAAGATATAAAATCACTATCAAAATCTAAATGTTTGTTTTAATAATATCAGTTAATGAAATAAAACAAAAAAGTACTAATATAAAGAGATAATTGAGGACTTTGATCCTAAAGGAGCAAATAAAGTCATCTAACCACAGAGGACTCTCACATGACCTGAGACAATCACATCTCCTCGGCCTTTGTACGTTCCTTCTATAGAAATAAGAGCTTTAACTCCATCTCTCACTAATTTCCAGAACTAACCTTCTATGACACTTTGAATAATAATTTCTGCACAAAGAATAAACTAATAAAAAGGGCTTTACAATTTGCTTTAGCTTCAAGTTCTAGGATTCTCCTGCAATGTCTTATAAATTGAAAATACACAATAAAAGTAGATGTTATTATCCAATTTCTACAGGTCAGTGATTGGTTTATATGTTAATACTCTGTAAAATCGCATGGTACCACGTGCATTTTAAAACTTCTTCTGTCTCACAAATCACAAACTCCATCATTTATGCCAGATCTTTTATTTATAACTGTTGAACTCACCAAGCTCACATTATCTAAGGCTTCTATTCAAAGCATGGAGTCCTCAAATTTAACATTTTAATTTCTCTTTCTATTATACATTTTTTAGTTCCCCAATGGTTTCCAAAGTACATCAAAAATTCTAGGCTTGGAAGAAATATCTATACTTTTTCCAATTCTGGCCTTCTCCCTACATGCCCTCTGAAAGCAAAAGAAGGCAAAATTAATAAAGAAGGCATGTTATTGGTAAATTGCAGCTCATTGGCATTCAGAGTTGGGGATATAAAGATTATTTCCAAACATCTTTCTTCCATGAGTAGTGAGGATTGTAGCCAGCTTTTTAAGAATGTAGTTTTTGAATTGGTTTCATTTATTAAAACACACAGGCACATATCATACAATGAGAAAGTGCCAAGTATACTGGGTTAGTGGCGTTGTTTGCACTGAAGGATTATCTGGCACAGGTTAGCACGTTTAATAAGTGCTCTGACTCTTTGTAAGATTGAAAAAAGATTTTGTAATTTGCTCTCATCTCTGGAAATTTTCTGAAGGAAACGAAACAAATAAACATAAGATCATTTTGTGTGTTCCCAAAGAACAGAACACTTTGAACCCTTAGGTGTGTCTGTGGCTACAGACACCAAACATCCCACTGGCGCTGAAAACTAGAAAGAGCACAAAGGAATATACAGACGCTTTCTTTGCTACTTTTGACTGACTTTTTCGACCAAATAAGCAGGAAAAGTTACCGTTACACTGCAGACTAAGTATATCAGCCGCCTTGCCAACAAACTAACTTCCCACTCAGCTTTTCCAGGCCCCTGAATATAGGACTCATGACACATACCCAATTTTTCTATGAAGAAAAGCAACAAGTTCTGCTTTTCAATTAATTATTAAAACTTGACGTCTCCAACTTTGGTTCATGGGAATTGAGGATTATTAAAACCTACAGAGCAGTGAGCGGGGTTCCTATTTCATGAAAGGTGCTCATGCACCTTACTAATTTTTATGCAACAAGGATGAGGTAGCCAAATTGGGATTTGTTTCAAGTTGTCTAACATCTAGTCCAAAATTCTTTTCATGCCGCAATAGTCATTCCTGGCTGTCAGGGTATTTGTCCCGGTTAAGACTATGAAGACAGAGACGACATTTCTAAATCATCACGGCCCTTGCATTGTCATTTTTAACACACATGTCCCCCTGTTTCTCAAACTAACTTATAAACCAAACGATAGGAATTGTTCTCCACTTTCCCATCTTCCTGCCTCGTTCCCCTTTCGTCTTTCACTCTGTGCTCTTTCTTTACTTCTTTGCTCCTCATAATAGTTATCCATTGTGCAAAACATCATTAGACACTCACTGAACTGATTGGCTGTAGTTTATGTCTGGTAATATAACAACAGAGTAATTAGAGAATTAGAAATAATTTAGATTCGTGTCTTATTTTATGGGAAACTGAGGCCTGGAGTGTTTTTTGAGGTTACACAATTAATTTCAGATTTCACAAAAACCAATTTACATCATCTGTGCCTCATCTGTCAACTGAACAATCAAATCAGTGGGACACTTTTCCAAGATCATCACACATATTCCAAAGTTTACCATTTGTCCACATCCTTCTCTTTTCTTTACCCCCTTAATGAAATTTTCTCTTGAGTAGTTTCATTCTGCTGGTAATTTTCCTTTCCTGAATTAAGTAAATATCTAATTTTACAATCACCCTACATTCTTCATATGTAGGTAATCCAATTCTAATTTGTAGTTGGGAAGGGTAAAAGAGAACATATGAATTTGGGGTAAGAATTATTTTAAACCATTATTATAAACCATTTTCATATCTGATAAGTGGAAATCGTTATTTTAAAGTTTGATCTTATAGTGTTTTTCTCATGAGACTTCTATGGAAAATAAGTTTATACCTTTAAGTTCTGCTTTTAGAACAATGTTCATTTGGTAAGCACTGAACAAAATTTAGTTATCTTTGAAGAGAGAAGTTGAAAACTCAAGTGACCATGAAGAGAGTAAGACTTAGTGAGCCTAACCTCACCATCAGCCTCATCCCTGTAAGTCCCACTCTCCTGAGCTTCAGCCCTGACTGTGACATTAAGAAGTGGTTTCTGTCTTTCTGATACAGTATTAGTTTCTTTAATTTATTCCCACCAGTAGACAAATACCTTTAGGAAGAATAAATAGCATGCATTTAAAAGGAGAAAAATATAAGAATAACCTCGAGAATCAAAAGGTCATTATCTTTGAATGAAAAATGAACAAATAAAATACATCTTTTAATTTAAAGTTTAGTTTTGTACTTTTATCTGATTTGGTCCTTTGGTGTTAAAGGGGGGAAAGAAAATGACACAGTACAGTAATTTATGATTGACAGTGTCAGAGTTTGGACATTCCTATTGAAAAACCAATTTGGGTTAATTCAATGTGTTCATGGCATTGCATTATTCTAATTCTGTCAGCTAATTAAAGTGGTTAATAAAGATGGCCACACATAAAGCAGAATTCATACTTCAAATCTGACAGAGCACTGTATCTAACCAGCATCTTATGAAATGGGGCATTTTACATTTTTCAAGATCACTGAAGTTCCCATTTCAATGCCAAAATGTCCTTTAAAAATTATGTGAAAGATAAACATTATTCTAAAATCCATTACATGCACTTCTGCCCTACTTGAGTATAGTGGACCACAGCTAATTGTAATTTATGACATAAGAATATCATTATAAGCATTAATTACTCTCTGTGTTTAGTCACGCTAAGAGTGGAGTTGGAATTACTGCCATTCTGGCCAGGATCTCTTGTCACTATGCCTTTAACCAAATACCCCCTTATTTTTCCTTTAGATCCAAGGTGCTCCAAATCTATTTTGCCATGTAAAATTTTTTGAAATATAATACATTTTTGAAACACAATCAGGAAGCCATGGGATAAAACATGTCCCTGGATTAAAGCAAATGTATTTGGAGTTAGAAATGATCAGCATGTTACTTTCATACTTAATAAAAATGTTTAGTAACATGACAAAGTCATATAAAATTATAAGCTAAGGCATATGGCACAGACAAGCTATTGGACAGATAGTTGGCAAAACTATCTTAGAATCAAAACATAGACAAAAACAATTGCTTAGGTTTCAACTAATTTACTTTTAACTTTGTGATTGAATTTATAAATGATACATACTTTATTAAATCAAAATTTTCATGGTCTACAGTACTTTACACAAATGTTCAATATTTGTCATATATATAATAAGTTATAAAAGGATAATTAATTGAACTATTAAAAAAAAAAGCTCTTTTATTTAAGCTATTTTTTAGTGTGTTCTCCCAGAGCATCCATTAACATTTTACTTTATAGGAGAATATTTTAGAACATGGTTTGAGAAATACAAGTTTAAATGGTGATTAGCTTTAAAAATAAACTAACCAAGATCATTTGAATCATAGGCAGGATATATATCTGTAAGAGATAGATACTTCTATGTTTGAGTCAAATGCTTTGAAATAAAAAACAGGAAGTTCCAGAAAAAAACACACGTAACTTCCTATCCTTGGCTCTTGGTCTATGTGATGTCATTTTACTGGGAAGTCAGGCATTTCGATCCCAAGTCATTATGTGAGGGAACTAAATCATGCATATTAGTCTAGAGAAATTCACATAAAAAAATTAAGGGGCTTGGCGCCTGTGGCTCAAGTGGCTAAGGTGCCAGCCACATATACCTGAACTGGCAGGTTCAAATTCAGCCCAGGCCTCCAAACAACAATGACTGCTGCAACCAAAAAATAGCTGGGCATCGTGGCGGGCACCTGTAATCATAGCTACTAGGGAGGCAGTGGCAAGAGAATCGCTTGAGCCCAGGAGTTGGAGGTTGCTGTGAGCTGTGATGCCATAGTACTCTATCCAGGGTGACAGCCTGAGGCTCTGTCTCAGAAAAAAAAAAAAAAAAATTCAGGTGGCAATTTTAATATAGGTAGTTTCTGGGCTCGGGCAGAGGATGAAATGATAATGGAAGTAGAGCTTGTGTATGAGGAAGAACATGGTCCTACTGACTGGGAGGAGAAATGCATTCTGGAGGAAAGATGAGGCAACTGGATAAAGCAATCGGCCAATGTGACTTTATAGAACCTGCCTGTGGGAACATGACACACAGGACAACAGGGGTCTCAGTGACTGGATGCTTAAAAAGCCTTAGAGGACAATAGGTTATTCCTTAGGTTGGACAATTCAGGGACTTGAGCAGAAAACATAAAAAAACTGACTGTGAGACTCCTTCCTCTAAGAGGTGAGTGAAATATCAATTCTCCCTTGAAGAAGCATTGATAATCAGGCTAGATTCATGCTAGAACACTTAGTTTCTAATGGCAAGCAGATTAGCATTTAGCCATTTGTTCTCTTAAATTCTCTGCGTCTATTTACTGATGTGTTCCTTGCCTCCCCTCCCAACCACCCACAGGATTACCCAACCCCTTTCCTGAGGACTGCCCCTTCTGTGTGGAGCACTAGGAGGGACTACTATGTTCTGACCAGCTCTGTGCACGCCTTGCCCAAGTTCACGCCTGCTGTGCTTCTGAAAGCTCACACCTTTAGTATTCCCCCTTCAGAGGACTGCCCTGGGCGCTGGAGCCGGCTCACCTGTAGGAGCTGGTGATGGGTCTGGGCAGCCCCACCACATTTCCCAACCCCCACTGCCTCCCATCCTGGGTAACAGAGGTGGACAAGCCTTGCTCCTTTGTCCAGTCAGGACAAACTCTGAGTTGCAATTTACCCTCTAGAACTTTCCGCAGCATCTGGCTGTGTCTGGAAGGAACTTCAGGCAACATCTCTCCAAGGCCTGGCTTCGGTCTGCCATTTCCTCTTTCTCACTCTCTTCCTGTGTTCTCCTGGGAGCCCTTTCTTATCATTAATCACTTAGACCTGATTCATAAGTTCAGGGTCTACGCACTGGAGCCTCCAGTCTATGGCACTCCTTGATTTAGGGAAGCTCAACTAATTATTTCTGAGATCTCAGCAACGAATCCAGCCCCTGCCATAGAGCAAGTGAGTGATGAGGGAATAATATTTAAATTAAGTGTTTGGGTCAATTTTATCTATATTAATGAATGGCTTAAAAATAAATCTTCTGTTTTTAACCACCAACTAATGTATCATAACCAGACATGTAGGGCAGTATCTTTTACACATGGGGAGCTTCCAGCAGTTTGACCTATCAGTGTTTGCCTTGAAGACTTAAAATTTTGACCTACTGCATACCCAAGAGCATCCTGAATCCTAAATAATTTGTTCAGTCATCCCCAGAGGGCATGGAACTTGCTTTCCCTGCTCCAGGTCTAAGTCTGTCTTCCCTGCATTAATTTGAATGCTAAAAGCCAGAGAGAAAATGTCTTCAGGTCTGAACTCATACATCTTCAGCATTTCCAAAGATTAAAATATCACAAGACTTTGAAAACAGAATTAAATACAAATTAAGAAGAAAGGCCATTTCTAAATGTTTAGGTAAAATGTATAATCTTGCCATTTGGTGTGCGTATGACTGTTTGAACTCAAACTTCCTCTCTGGTTTGCTCTATGTACAATAACTCTCTTCCAAAGCGATTTTAGTAATTTTGTAGCATGGAATTTTAAAAACAGTTTCAGATACACATTTGGATAAAAAACAATTCCATATATTTATACTGAGTCTTTAGGTGCCTCAGAATCTATAAGCACAATTAATTTATCAGATGGTCATTTTATAAATACTTCCCTATACAAAGTAGATATTTCATTGATAGTGTTTAGAATTTCCACAAGTTCATCACTTAGGTAGGTTTGTCATGCATTTTCTTCATCTCGGTGTATAAATAAAATAATTTAAATGCTGTGAAAGCAGCTTCACAGGAGATAAAAACAAGTGCCACAGTAAGATATGATTCAGCATCAGGATTAACTAGGTTATTTACCTGGAAAAATTAGTGGAACTTCTTTATTCTTCAGTGAGGCTGAAATTTATTGTAGTTTTCTAACTGAATATTTGTTTATCAGGGTATTATGATTTGATAGGGTAGTAAGTGTGTAACACTGTGGAGTAACCTTAGGTAGCATTTTTTTAAAGAGTAATTGTCCATTAGAGGGCATATGTTATTAAATGTTTCACAGAAGTTTAGTGTACAGTGTTTGTGTGTGTTTTACACATTTTCAGGAAAAGATCACATGTGCGTATATGCGCACTCATGTTAAGATGATTCAGAAATTACTGAGCAAAGGATGCAGAACACACAGGTGTATGACTTGTGTATCGAGAGAAGCAGCAGTGAAGAGTCCTGGGTGACTGTCCCGGCCTGCTGATCACTGATGAAATACACACAAATGTCTTAACACATAGCCTGAAGGCAGCCTCTAAGGCCACATCCAGTGATGTTTGCTCCAGCTTTTTGGTATTTGGGTACATTACCATCTCAGAAAAATGTATACTAATAATGTATATTTTTTCATTTAAAGAAATTTTTATGAATTTCAAGCTTTCCTGGTTTCTAAACAAAGCTCAGCACAGATGAGCACGGCCAGTCTGCAAACAAGATACCCAGTGAGTTTCAGCCAGGTGGAAAAAACGGCTGCCGTCTAAAGCACATTACTTGTCCCCTTCTTTTTTTTTCTTGTTAACAACCAGGCGACCAAACAATAGCTGGCCACAGAAAGGCATTTTCTGACAAGTCTCCTGAAAAATTTCCAAAATGAAAAGACAAAAGGATGAGAGATACAGTATGAAGAGGAAATACTATTTATTCTTTGTATTGAACTGTAAAAGCTTTCTCTGTAAGTTGTTGCATTGAAAAAAATCAAGAATTTGACATTAGAGACATTAGTGATTAAGAGAATTTTGAAATGCTTCTGTGAAAAATATGCTCCCATCTAAGACACCTGGAAAGAAAGGATTCCTTTTTCTCTTCTACTCATTGTAATAGCTTATCTTAAAGGGCTGAAACTATTCTGCTACCAGTCTGGAGAGAGACAGTGGCCACAAAAATTAAGAGTGGATTGACCTTGATCATGGTACACGGCACCCAACTAGTGTCATTTATTTGGCACCATTTCCTTTTTTGTTTGATAAAATGGTTTAGATGTGTGTTCAGTTACATGTTGACAAGCATCCTGATATCAAATCTGTCCCCAGAAACGAGCTGCCACAAGTAACAGACTTTAAAATATTAAAGTGGTAGAAGAGGAGGGACTAAGCAAGGGGAAGGAGGGTCTGGTGTACTCTCTGAGCTCCGGAGTCAGGGCCCTCTGTGCAGTTTTGAAGCATTTGGCTAAATGCCTGCCCATTTGGGGAACTGGTAGGGAATTTTTAGAAGGTTGGTGTTTTGGATATTCTTGAAGCTCTCAGATACGTCGAGAAAGTGATGCTTGGGCTCAAAGTGACGCGCTGAAAACCAGACGCAGAATAAAGGACCATTTATTCTGAACAGGGTCTTCATCTTCATGCTTCTGCGTTATAATCTGATTTATTTTAGAGTCTAATAATTGAGAACTTTGGGGTCTAGAAAAGCGAATTTCTGCTCCACACCATAGGTAGGGAAAATGGAGACAGAGCAGATGATTTGATTAAAGTAAAAAGAAATCCTACAAGCCCAGACTTCCAGCACACACCCCTAGTTAAGCATTATTCACTTGCTAAAGAAGATGATGTTGTTTGTAAAATGCCAACAGAAAGGAAAAATAATATGCGTGTCTTTCCATGGAGGCTCATGTCTGGAGTCCTTTTTTGACAGAGGTCATCAAATGACGATGCCATGTAGAGAAAGTGGTGAAGGGCTCTGAGGGCCTGGGATAGACGACCCCACTCTGGCTAGGTTGCCAGTCCACGGAGCTGAACACCAAGGAGTTAGAAGCCAAGGGCATTTGTACGGTTTTAAGGGAACTACAGTACTAGCATAACTCTAAACCCTGCCAAGAATGAATTCCTATAATTAAACCAATCTCCAGCTCACCAAACCCACTCAACAGGAAGTGGGTTAGCGGGTCATGTAAGCTGTTCTGTCCCAAGGTAAGGTGCTTTTCCACACATCTGTTCCTGAAATGATGGATATATACAAAAAGTTGTTACTCAGCCCCACCACTACCACCACGGCCCCGAACCTGGCAAACACAGCTCTCAAATTTGCAAAACAAGGAACTTGGAGAACATGAACCACGCTATGTTTCATAAAACAGTTTTGTCTTCCTGCGGCTTCTGGATAAGAGTTTTCATGGTAGTATTCTTTCATAGTTTTCACTTAGCAGAAATCGTCTACCTTGGGCAGAGTGAAAAACTTCTGCTGAACCATAAACAGAATCCGACTCGATGGAAAGGACTTCACTTCACACACTGCCCCACACTTCCTTTAGGAATTATGAGTCCCTGTGTGGTCTCCTTTTGAGAACATGTGACTATATTTGATGACATGGACATTTCTCAAAATGTCTATGAATGGCGAGAATGTGTCTTTGTATACTGGGGATCTAAAAGTGTGGTGATGGTGGTGTCTTTGATTGATACCTTAATAATATCCATTACACCCCTAAATGAATCATGGTTTTATTCTGCTTTCTAATGTTTTGTGTTGGATTGAGATAATTCTAAAAAAAATTAACTGGGGTCTCTTGTAAAGTTTTCCTCTGTCATTACTATAAAACAGAAAGAGTGACTAGTCATTGTTTTGTTACTAGAATGTGGCTTTTTTCGGGTTGTAGCTTAGAAAGGCTGCTGCTCTAATCACAAGACGCGCTGCCAGGAAGAGCCTGAGTCAGGCTGCATGAGGCCCCAAGCACATTCTAACCCGGGCTACCAGAGTGGATAGTGTTCAAGGAGGCAGGAGCTGAGGTTTTCTGCTATACAGTAGATTAACAGTGAGTGGGGTATTCTCCCAATTTCAAATACAACCATCACTGTTTATTACCTTTTAGAAAACTAATAATACCGGCTCAGAGCCCATCGCAGTGCTTACGGTGTCAGCCACATACACCGAACCGAGGTTGGTGGGTTCAAACCCAGCCCAGGCCTGCTAAACAACAATGACAACTGCAACAAAAAAATAGCTGGGCATTGTGGCGGCCACCTGTAGTCCCAGCTGCTTGGGAGGCTGAGGCAAGAGAATTGCTGAAGACCAAAAGTTTGAGGTTGCTGTGAGCTCTGACGCCACAGTACTCTACCAAGGGCAACATAATGAGACTCTGTCACAATAAATAAATAAATAAATAAAACTAATAATATTAATAACTTTAGCCCACCAATTTTAGTGTTTTCTATTTTTCCTTGGATTCTATAATTGTAAACCAGAAAGCAAACATTTATCAGAAATAATTGCTAAGTATGATTTAAAATATAAAGTGTAAAGAAATCACAGATGTTCAAAAATTCCTTCCGGCTCCAAGAATTTTTAACCTTGAACAAACACAAGGTTTAAACAGGTAGGACAAAAATAATGACTAGGATGTTATTTTGTATGTGGGTACAAGCTCATGTTGGAAATAATAAAATTAAATCTCCAAGAAGTCAAAGAAAATTTCTACTTCCAACTTAAGTCCTTCAGATTCTATTGCCCATTTTTCTTTCTTAGATACAATTCCTCGAATAAAAATTATTATATCCCAGAATAAAGTGAAACAACATAGTCCTTTATTATGTAAAACTGTAACTATGATAACTACTTCTCTGACGGTGACATAAGACTTTATTTTAAATTTTGGAAGATGATGTGAAGCTGTTAATTCAAATCATAATAACTGAATCAATCAAACTCAGAGCAGTCTACAAATAAAACAGAACGCGACAGTCTCAAAACTGTCTGAAAGCATTTTTTATGTAATTGCTATGAACCTCTCAAGGCCTAGAAATATGTTAGAGGAAAAGATTAAAGAAAGATGGCAATTATTTTGCTCCATTCTTCTTTCAGTCAAAGAAATATGGCTCATAAGACAATTTTAGTCTATTGTCAGACATTAAATCCATGATCAGTTTAATATAGGAGATATTATCTTTTTTTATTAATTTTAGCAAACCCCCAAATTCTCCATTTTAAAGATATACTATTTTTTTCTTGACATAATAGGCATGCTATTTTCTTTTTGAATCATTTAAAAATTAAAAAAGCACAATTGATCATTACAGCAGGAAATAGTTTTCAATACCTGTATCTGGTGAACAAAAAGGTGTTGCTTACAAAACAATTTAATTAGAGCTTCCCTATTTAACATCATTTTCATAAATGACTCTGATTAATGAAAGCCATTTCACCATTTTTTGTTATTTGACTAAACTATGATTTATAGAAAGGTGTGTAAAATATGGATTAACTTAGAGTAATATGATTTCCATTAGGCAATGCAGTCATTTATTGTAATTTCATGTTCCAAAGATCCTAAGATTGCATTTTGCTGCCAACTATAAAAAACTAATAAAAATCTCTCAAAAATTAATAACTTTAATTACAAATTTAGGACTATTTAGTAATTAATAAAACAAAGTGTAGGCTAACACCCCTGTATTCACCAAATTCTGAGAACTACACAAATTGTTATATAAGTTCAAGACACAAACTGCCATGATGTCAGCAGACATCACTAGTGCTCATCAGTAAGTCCTTTTTTCTCTTAATAAACAGGAATGACACTTTTCCTGCCCTTCTGGGTTCAGTGGGGTGTTGGGACTGGTCTGGCTGGAGGGCTGTGGCCAAAAGTAAAGCACGACCCTTTGGGATAAAGAACAGAAAAACGGGCATGAGCCCAGCACATGTTCTCTGTCACTGCCGTGGTGACCAGATGATGTCACCAGGCTGTACTGTAACTTCTCTAGCCTGGGGCCTTGAATGACTTCATGGAACTGAGCCCTGGCTGCCTAATCCATATGCAGCAAAGCAAGAAGGAAACTTTTGCTATGCTAAACCACTGAGAGTGTGTCTGTTATTAATAGGAAGCCCTTGGAGAAACAGCTCTGTAAAATGTTACGATACGGGAAAAAAGAAAGCATTTACCATGACAAGATTTATTAGTCTGGTACAAAGAGCCTGTTGTCATTTCATACATGAAAACTGATTTTTTTTTTTTTTTGCTGGGCACAGCGGCTCATACTTATAATCCCAGTAGTTCAGGAGGCTGAAGTCAGAAGACCACATCAGCCCAGAAGTTTAAGGTTGCAGTGATCTGTGATCATGCTGCAGCACTCTAGCCTGGGTGACAGAGCGAAAACCTGCCTCTAAAATAAAAACCAAAAAAACTTAAGCTCTGCAAAGGAATAATTAAGCCAGTGCTACAGTTTAAGTCCAGTGATTGTTATTTTTAGCACAAGCACAATTTCTGATGACATCAATAGACACAGAACTACAGTCTCGGAATCCGAAGTATACAGTAGACTTCTCTAAACCCGCTCTAGGAAGCACTGTCTAAGATGATTCACCCGCCCCAAGTTTATAGAATCAGAGTGAGAATGTAATTTGTGATAGTAAAAGAAATAGGAGAATGCTTGCTTCACACATTTTCAGTAATTTTTAGCACTGGCAGTTTAGTAAAACATACAAACCTAAGAAATAAAACTTTTATTTAGTGTAGGGCCAACAATAGTGGATAAATAGAAGATTATTTTTGCTTTCTTGAGGCAATATTTGAAAACTGAAAATATTTTGGTATTTCTTCACTTTCCTTTATTTCCCAAGATTGTAATAACTAAAGAGAAAATGTAAAAATGTATTACTTTTCTAAGTTCTGAGAAATTTGTGCAATTGTTACTTCTCAATGCAGTACACAAATAAATACGTGTCACATGTGGGACAGGATACAAACATATGTATTGTCAGAAATTATGGGTTTTAACACAAAGCTTTTACACACACCATTAACATTAAAGTAGGTCCATGAAGGCTAAAAGTTTGTTCTAATTACAAGGTATACACTGAACATTAGAAATCAAACCTTGAGTTCAACATAATTAAATTAGAAAAATATAAAATTTCAAACTAACAATTTAAAAAATCTATAAAGTAAACTCAGTTACAATTAGCTGTACGATAAACATTTATTGAATTATGGCAATATATAACAAACATATTTTTTCTTGCATCCTATGAGTTAAGCGATATTAATAATCATCCCTGATCATGAGAAAACTGAAATGAGAGAGGCTGAAATAACTTGTTTAAGGTCACACTCTCAGTAGCAATTGGTAGAGCTCAGATTGGAGCCCCGGCAATCTGATTTCAGAGACTGTGGGTCCGTATTTACTAAGTGTACGCTACATTTCCTCAACAACCCACTGAAAAATAGATATAATAATGTGAGACAATAACACTTTGTTTATAAAATACAATTGTTCTCTTTCATCCCAGATCAGGGTTCCTTGTTTCTTAGGGGGATAATTAGCCCTGAACTCAATAACATGTTCTCCTCCTGTAATATTCATAAACATCAGTCACTCACAAGCAGAACATGGGCGGGCCTTCTTACAGGCTGTGAGGAGGGACAGATCGGGAAGGAGACATTGTCACAGGGGATCTTTCAAGATACTTGAGCATAAGAAGCATGTGACTTCAAAACACCCTCCAGACTGTCTGTAGATTAAATGTATTAAACAATTTCTTAGAGATCAAAAAAGATATATTTTTAAAGGTCAATTATAATTTTGGGGGGGTAATAAAAAAATGCCCTCAGAAGTCACCAAATTGAGGGGATATTTCTTCCCAGAAGAAAAGGCTCCTGGCTGCCCACTCCATTCATTCCTCCCCTCTTGGTTCATTCCACTCTTCACTCTGCTTTCTCTGAGTATTATTATCTCCACTCCTCGTCAGACTCACTGGCCACCCCTCCCCAGGCCGCCACAGCACGTGTGTCCCTAGCAAGATGCCCGCAGGCAGACAAGGTCAAATCTGCTATGGGATTTCAAACAGCAGAACTTGGATCATAAATAACAGTAAATGTCTTGTCTGGGGCCCAAAGAACACCAGCATGAGGAGTGTAAGGACAAATAAAAATTAAGAAGCTTACTTCTACCTTCAAAAATAAATAGATTTCCTTCCTCTCTGTATTTTTTAGAAAACTTGCAATTCTAAGCACTCTGTCTGCTCTATGAAATGTACATACAACATCTGAATGCTAGATAGGCTGCTGTCAGCACCATGACCTGGGAATGTTTTCCTCAAGAATCCAGAAATTATCTCTGAAATGTAAACATCCCAGAAGGTGGCATGTTCTCTCTCCCAGGTCTGTGGTAAGGTGGGGACCTCACCTTGCCTCAGGTTCTCCTAGTGGCAAACAACCTCCTGCCATAAGCACTTGAGAAGTGTTTACTTGAGGATTAGTAATTGTTTATTTTGAAAACACGTATTTCGTGAATTGTAATCTGCTTGGCTGTGTAAGAGAGTGAAGTTTCTGTCTTTGCGATCTCACAGTGAAGAGTCTTGCCTGTGATGCCTGCCACACTCTGGTTTAATAAGGTTCTTTCAATAATAAATCTGTCTTCTTTCTGTGCTACCTGTAGAGGCAACGTTTGGGTTGACAGATGATTCTTTTTAATTCGGTTTCTCTAACAGGAGGGTACTAAGGCCTCAGCCCACACAGCACTTTGAGCCCTTCGTTGCAACTTTCAGGAGTTCATTTATTGTTTTCGAATACTAGTGATCCACATCAGGTGTTAATCATTTAAGTGTGGAGATAAGTGGCAATCCGATAAATAAGACCATATTATGCAACTCATACGTACAAGTATGTGCCATGCATAGTTTATATAAGATTCCCTCAAAGTAAGATAGTACATACAATTGAATTTTCCAGAGAAGGGAAGTTGAAGACTTTGAGTTAAAAATGATTTTTTAGCCAAAACAGTAAATTTAAAAATACACAAATAGTGGCAGCAATAGGGTAAGCCCTTCCCTGTGGTCCTATAATACCCATGAGGGATACAGCAAGTATCCAGCCATGGACTATGAAAGATATCACTAACAATGACAGGATGAGATTCTGGACAGCCCTCGTAAATGCTAAATATTGCTAGAGCACGTGAACTTTTGTACATAAATATACACATTCTTAGTTGTATTGCACTTCACTTTACTGTGCTTCACAAATACTGTGCTTCTTACAAACTGAATCTCTGCAGCAGCCCTGCGTCCAGCAAGTCTATCGGCACTATTTTCCAACAGTATGTGCTCACTCTGTGTCTTGGGGTAACATTTCAGTAATACTCACGATATCTCAAACATTTTCTTTATTATCCCATTAGTTATGGTGATCTGTAATCGGTGATCTTTGATGTTATTCTCGTGATAGTTTTGGGGTACAGTGCACAAGGCCTAGACAAGGGTATGAGATGGTGAACTTAATCAATAAATATTGTTCTTATTGATTTACCTCCATCTCCTTCCCTCTCCTCAGGCCTTTCCATTCTTTCAGACAAAAGAATATTAGAAATAGGACAATGAGTAGGCCTGCAATGACTTCTAAGTGTTCCGGTAAAGGGAAGACTCCCATGTCTCTCACTTTAAGTCAAAAAATAGAAAAGATGAAGCTTAGTGATGAGGGGGATGTTCAAAGCCAAGACAGGCCAAAAGCTACACCTTTTGCACCAGTTAGCCAAGTTGAAAACGCAGTTTTCAGCCATGTTGAAAAAGTTCTTGAGAGAAATTAAAAGTGAACATATGGATGATACTAATACAAAACGGCCTTATTGTTATATTTGGAGAAAACCTGAGTGTTCTGGGTAGGTCAAACCAGCCACAACATTCCCTTATGCCAAGCCTAATCCAGATCAAGGCCCAAACTCTGACCAATTCTGTGACACCTTAGAGAGGTCAGGAAGCTGCAGAAGAAGAGTTGGCAGATAGGAGAGGTTGGTTCGTGTGGCTTAGGGAAGAAGCCATTTCTATAACTGCACAAAAGTGCCAGGTGAAGCAGCAAAGGCTAAGGGCAAAGCTACAGCTACAGCGAGCTTCCTGGAGGGTTTAGTGAAGAACATCGATGGCGGTGGCTGCATGAAAGCAACAGATTCAGTGCAGAAGCTACAGCTTCATAGCAAAACAGGACTCCATCTAGAAATTTCAAAGCCAGAGGGAAGTCAATGCCAGGCTTTACAGTTTCAAAGGACAAGCTGACTCTCTGATTAGAAGCTAATTCAGACTTTCAGTTGAAGCCAATGGTCATTTACCATTCCAAAAATCCTAGGGTCCTTAAGAATTATGCTACATCTACTTATCCTGTGATCGGGACATACAATAACAAAGACTTGATGACAACAAATCTGCCTGCAACATGATTTGCTGAATGTTTTATGCCTATTGTTAAGGTTTATTGTTCAAATAAAAATATTCCTTTCAAAAGATTCCTGCTCATTGACAATGCATCTGATTACCTAAGAGCTTGGATGGAGACATACAGGAGATTAATATTGTTCTTATGCCTGACAACACAACATTCATCCTGTAGCCCATGGATCAAGGAGTAATTCTGACTTTTAAGTCTTATGATTTAAGAAATACATTTTGTAAGGCTAAAGCTGCCACTGAAATAGATTCCTCTGATGGATCTGGGCAAAGTAGACAGAAAACCTTCCAGAAAAGCTTCACCATTCTAGATGCCATTAAGACCATTTGCAGTTTATGAGAAGAGTTGAAAATATCAATATTATAGGAATCTGGAAAATTTGATTCAGCCCTCATGGCTGACTTTGGGGGTTCAAGATTTCAAAAACTTCAGAGGAGGAAGTAATTGCAGGTATGACAGAAACAGCAAGACAGTGAGGAGTGGGGTCTGAAGATGTGACTGAATCTCCACAATCTCCTGGTAAAACCTGAACAGATGAAGACTTTCTGCTTCAGGATGAGCAATGAAAGTGTGTGTGTTTAATTTCAGCAGGAGGGGGACTCATGCTTTATTTACATACTTTGTTTTTTGCACAAATTGAGAGAAAATCTGTTCTTAAATTGGAATCTACTCCTACTGAAAATAGAGTGAACATTGTTGAAATGACAACAATGGATTTAAAATACTACATAAATTTTGTTACTCAAGCAGGGCAACGTTTGAGAGGACTGATTCTCATTTTGAAAGACGTCTGCTGTGGGTGAAATGCTATCAAACAGCATTTCCTCCTATGCAGAAATCTGCTGGAAGGGGAAGAGTCAACTGACGTAGCAAACTTGGTTGTTCTCTTATTGTGAGAAATTGCTATGGCCACCTCACCCTTCAGTAAGCAGTGGTCAGCCACAGCCCCTTGGCCACAAGCTGGGACCATTTCCATGGTGAAGGTCATGCTCTCCAGTCTCTTCCTTTCCATACAGGAACAGGCTGAGTCTAGACTTCAAGGGGATCACCTTATTGTTCTAGTGAGTTTCCTGCCCTCTCTCACCTGCCTTACTCCCTGTATCTTGAGAACACACCATCATAAGTTCATATACGCAACTCAGATCCTCTCTCCTGGTCTGCTTTTAGGCTAGGTATATATAAAGTGCAAACGAGAAAATTAACAAATACCAGTGAGCAGTCCTGCAAACATTTTCTTACACCTTAGCCACATTTCTTGGCAACATAACTACCTATCAATTTGAGAGACTGTAGTATCATCTCATTGTTAATCATCTCATTAAAAGAAATCTACTCACTGCATTCACATAAAAGAACAATGAGAAAGTTCTTAAAGTAAGATGTGGTATGGAAATGTCTCAAGATAGAGGTCATAAATGTAGGTTATGGCCATTTGAGAATTTTTTTTAATAGACCTATTAGTGCACTGTATCTCTGAAGATACAATAAAGAAGCCAATCTTAAAATGCTTTAGAAGTTTTGGCAAACATCTTTCAAAAAAGAAGCAATTTTATTAATCTGTAGCAATGAGCAGATGCTCATGAAACAGGAATTGACAAACGTTTTGAGGCTTTTGATTTTTCTAACTGGATTTATATTAAAAACATATAAGCATATTAAGTTTTAATACTTAATATAACTTACAAGCATTTTTCTTCTTCACTTGTTTTTCCTCTTATCAAAAGTGGAAGAGAGAACTCCACGAGAGGGGCTCGATTCATTCACACCAACCTTTGCCCCGTGTCTCCTGAATCTTATGGAAAGTTTAACCCAGATCTCAGTTGCTTTTTCCTTCTCCCCTAAATGAGCCTTCCGCTACCAAGTTAAAGCATAAGGGAACTTATCCAGCATTACATGAAGATTTTTTTCCTAAATAATGTTTACTCTAGTAGAGTTACTGACCAACCAATGACAGGGATTCTATGCAACTTGCCCAAACATTCTTGTAATCCTATTCTGGTATTTATTTTCCTTCCTAGGAACATTTTTAAAATTTATGCTTAGAAATTTCCTCAATTTTTTTATTATTTATCTCATGGATACAGATTTTCTGTTCATAGATGACCACCTATTTTAATCATATTTTCTATTATAAGAAAAAATTAATTTATTGTAGAAATTTTGAGAACTTCAAAAGAAAAAAAGTAGAAAAGGGAGAAGGGGTGGAGAAATGGGGAAAAGATGAGCAGCTATGACTTCCAGGCATTTTCCTTCCCTATTTTGTACTTGTATACATGTGCTCATAAAAATACTCATTCCTAGAGTTCACTCTGCTGTAGTCATATATTCAACACCTTGTTTTTCCATTTCATCTTTACACTGTCTATCTGCAATATGAAAAGAGAGTTTGAGGGCAACTTCTGGTAATCGCTGCGCACTTGAACTCCACTCTGCCGTGGTTTCTCATGGTCCCTATTACTACTGTGCCTCGTGGAATAACTATAAGTTACATCATTCCCTCCCTTACTCCTGTTAGTACTGTAAGGCAGGAACTAAACTAGAAACTTTTACATTCTCTAAAACGACTAATGAAGTGCCTTATACACTATAATTTCTTGAAATAACTAGCAGTCTAATCAAATTATGCTGAAGTGACAGCATTAATTTTCTAGTAATGATAAGAAAAGCCTGACCTAAAAATTTCAAAAATAACAATTACCGATTACTTAATATCTCAAATCAATAGTCCATAAAAGCTTTTTATTTTACAAATTTAACTATTTTACTCAAGATGTATCTGAAAACACATTTAATCTCCTAACTTCTTTAAGTGATATTTTACTTCCTTGTTAAATCATTATTTATCTTTTTTAAAATCAATGTTCTATATGTAATACTCATGCATTTCAAGTATTTTCTTCATAAAATAACAAGTTAGAATGAATTCTATGACATAGTCAACTCACAGAACATAAAAATAAGCATGTAAGTACTTCAAATGATCAATTGTATAGTTCGAAGTAAGTGAATAGCAGCTTAGGAGATAGTTTTTTACTACAAAGAGTTTTGACTTGGCTTCAAATTGAGTTGTACAAGGGTAATTCCCCACTGAAGGGTGCTTGGAGGAGAGAACGAGAAAAGAGATGGACAGTTTTCCAATAACAGAAGTGACAGTGTATTTCTTCTGCTTCCCTATAGATGACAGCAGATATTTATTGTGACTACTATACCTAGAAAAATCATTCGACCTCCTTTGTTTTAGTGACAGATACATTTCTCAAGAGCATTACTTCTAGGAGATTATGGCTCTTTTTATTAAAGAAAAAATAATCCATCAGGAAGTCTACATACTAGGATTGGCATCTTTAGATCTACCCAAATCACTTAAACTGTAACCCATTTTCCCATCAACCATGTTGACAAAGCCCTTCCATAACACACAAGCAATAACATCTGCCTCTCAGAGGTTAATATTGTGTTTTCTAAAGCAGCACAAAAGAATCAAAGGACATACCCCAAATTATTAAGTTTAGTGCAGATCTCTAGTCTGAAAATTGTTTATTTGTGTTGCACAATCTGTACTGAAATATCTTGTAAGCAGGTACAAAAAATGGTAGCAGTGGCCATTAACTAATAATAGCCACCAGTTACGAACGTTTATAACGAACCATATACTCATTTAATCTTCACAACCACACAAAGACATGATACTCAATGCTATCACTTTTACTTCACAGCTTAAGAATCTCAGACACAGAGATAAGTAACTTGTTCAAAGTCAGAATGCTAGGACTAGAACTCACGCATGTGAGTGCCACAGTTTGTGTTCTCAGCCCTGTGACGTACTGACTCTCAAAAGACACAGCCAGTAACCCGGGCAGTGGGGAGTTGATGTGGCCCACAAATGCTCCAGAATTCAAACTCAGCTCTGTCACCCACTACTTAAGACCATTCAATTGTCAGCTATAGGACACCCTTTGCAGACCATTTGATATCTCCTGAAAGAAAGGTATGCACTTCCAAGGGATTATATGATTTCTTACTTTATTTGAAAATCTGCAGAAAACTCAACCCACTTTGCCTCTCACTCCTGCTTTCTGTCACCTCTCTCTGATGCCCCCATGCCCAAGATGCTCTTTGAGTTCTTTCTTCTGATACATTTCCCTTTCTTCTAATACATTTCCTTTCCCTCCCCAATTTTCTACTTTACTCCTAGAAAGACTGTCACATTTTTAACAAACTTCTGAACATCATGAACTTTATGAGATCATTCAGACCTATCTGAAAAACTGGATTCATTAGAAAAATTTGGATTCTGCTGAGTTGTCTAAGTTGGAGGTACCTCCCTCTTCAACATTGGATAGGGCAGTTGATACAGTACCCTAATTATCACTACCCTGTAGTCTGCAATATTCCTCTGACTTATGAGGCTCATGTCACCGTCTACCAATCCTTGCATCTATTAATTGCCAATCCCCAGAATGCCCTCCTTTTTCTAGAGACATATGCACTTGACTTCAGTTTTTCTCGCCACCATGATCTTGTCATCATCTTAACTAACTTCAATGTCTATGGGGTGAAATCCCATAAAATTAAATGAAATGTGCTCTTTTAATTCTAGAAACTGAGTGAAAAGACTCCTGAGTATTATGTGTTATTGTTGAGGCCTAAGCGACCTGGGAAAGCACGGTGGGGGCCTGCAGGCAAGGCTTAACAACCTCCTACATGGAACCCCCCCAACTGTGCAGTCAAGTCATCCTGCCAGATAAGGGTTGAAATGACCCATCAGTGCAGAGGACATGACTCAAAGGTTGGTGTGAGTGAAAAGAAAAACTCTATCATAATGATGTGAGTAAAACACTCCATCGTAACCACGGGGCCTCCAAACCATGAGAAAACAGTCTGGAGCCTGTTTCTCGGAAATTTAATTGAGTACATAGAAGAAAAAAGTTTTACTTCCCTGTTTATCCTGACCTTTAACTTTAACAATAGAAGTCAGATAATGTATAGTTGTTTGGGGTCTCTAGAGAGGAATAGCCTGAGACTAGTCTTAAGAAGGTTGTCTCACTTTCCTGACTTTTTTTCTTTCCTATAGTTTAAGATAAGAATAGAGGATGTTAAGATTATTGATGAATGTGATATATGTGACTAACTCCCAACAAAAGAGAGTAGAAAATAAAGACATTTTGCTACATGCCATCTAAGAGTATGTAGTCATTCCTTGCTTTCATACAATTCTGGGAGTGAGCTTGCACCAGCAGCCATCCTTCTCTCCCATGAGAAAGTACCACCCAACAAATGCCCAACAAATAGGCTGCTTAGTTCCTTGACCTCTTCATTCTCAATGAGATTCCACTATCATAGTAGGAAGAATTTTGGCCCCATGATTTCTGCCCATGGTCTCTGGACTATGAATATGTAACAAAATTAAAATTAGTAATTAAAATTTCTTTTTTTTTTTTGGAGACAGAGTCTCACTATGTCACTCTCATTAAAGTGTTGTGGCATCACTGCTCACAGCAACCTCAAATTCTCAAATTCCTGGGCTTAAGTGATTCTTTTGCCTCAGCCTCCCAAGTAGCTGGGACTATAGGGACCCACCACAATGCTCAGCTATTCTTTTTTTGTTGTTATAGTTGTCATTGTTGTTTTAGCTGGCCTGGCCAGGTTTGAATTCTCCAGCCTTTGTGTATGTGGCCGGCTCCCTATCCACTGAGCTACGGGTGCTGCCAGTAATTAAAATTTCTAATCAGTTGATTTTGAGATAAAGAGATTATCCTAAATTCCCTGTGCGGGCCCAATATAATCACAAGAGCTCCCCCCACCCCAGCTGGAGGCAGAGAAGGAGAATCAAAGGTTGTGGTGGAGAGTCAGAGATACTCCAGGCAGGGTGTTGGTTCGAAGAAGGAGGGGCCTTGTGGCAGGGAATACAGGAGGCCCTAAGTTACTGAGAGGCTCCGGGCTAACAGCCATCAAGGAAATGAGAACCTTATACTACAGCAACAGGGAAGTGAGTTGTGCCAAAAATCTGAATGAATTTAGAAACAGATTTCCTCTCCCTACCCTACTCATTACCAGAATGTCCAGAGAAAGGCCCAGGCCGCTGACATCCTAATTTCTGCCTTTTGAGACCAGTAGTAGAGACACACCCCAGATTTCACATCTACATAACTGAGATAATAAATTTGTGTTAAGCTTCTAAATTTGTGTCAATTTGTTATAGCACCAATAGAAAAATAACACAACACACCGTCTTGCTGAACACCTCACCTCAGTGCCTGCAGGCCGGCAGCACCTCCCTCAGCCAGCAAGACACGTCCTTCACACTGCAAGGGTCAGTATGTCTCAGTTCTCAGACCTCCCTCCTCATCTCCATTACTGCTAAACACCCCAAAGCCCAGAAAACACACACTATACAACACTTTTAAGTATTATTTAATGTCTTCTCCCCGCTACACTGTTACAGAGCCTGACCCTAGTTACACCATACTCCACCCTCCTAACATAGTGCTTTAACTTAGCAGAGATTCACTAAAATTGTACCAGATAATAATTTAATAAAAATCCAAGAGAAATAGAAAAAGAAGCTTCCTAAACATGGATTGAGAATTTGTCAAGAATTATTTTTAAAAACAAACACTGCAAAGATCTGTTTTCTACAACATTAAAATTCAGTAAAAGCATATGCCATATGCCAAAAATATAATTAATTTTTTGGTATTAGTTTCTAAAGCAGCTTGTAAATCAGTGGTTCTCAACATTCCTAATGCCGCGGCCCTTTAATACAGTTCCTGTGGGTTGCAGGAACACAGGTTGAGAAGCACTGTTGTAAATGGACGTATGCTAATCAGCCAAATGTATAAATTCATGAGATTATTTTATTATTATTACAATTGTTAATGTGAAACACACATTATATATAGAGTCACAAAAACCTTGGTGCTCATAAACTGTATTAACAAATTGCTTTAATGCCCATTTCTCTTTTCCATTTGCATACAGTATAAATTATATGCTATTTTCAGGCTGCATGAACACAATCCCAAATTAAAATTTAACTTATGATTGGAAGTTTAAAGGGGACACACTAATCACAAAATTTTATGATTATATTAAGTCCTATTTTGAATTGCTGGCCACCTTGATGGAAGTTTCAAATGAAATGAGATACCGCCATGTGGTTTCATTAGTAACTAACGAAGTGGATAGACAACACTGTATCCATTTCATATGCCTCTATTGTATTCATAAAAACTCTATTTTCAAAATAATCCTTTGATTCTTAAAAGTTAAACTCAAACAGAAGTATTTGAAAACATGTGTATCAAGTTCTTGTAAACTAAGTAGACTTTTTAAAAAGTATCCCAAATGTAACACCTATCTTTAAATTGGTAGTGACACACACGTAACCTATCTTTAGGTATTAGTTTTACTGGCAAACAACAACAAAAATAATTAAAATGTTTTATTTCTTAAGTTGGAAGCACGCATCCTTGCCATTTGGACCTGTCAGTCTTAATAACACATAATGATTTTCTGTCTTGGTCATACAGACATAAATACTATGTAACTAATAATTAACCACATGTCCATCAACACTATTGGATGTGGAATAACATAACTGTAAATCTTATGTTTTAAATCTGACTTACATATCATTGAAATACTGTAAAACAAAAATTTTTCAAAGAATTTTGAAGAATAGTACAGTTTAGTGGTTGTCAAGAGGCTCTCAACATTCAAATCATTTGTATTTTAACCAGGCCTTGTGGCGGGTGCCTGTAGTCCCAGCTGCTTGGGAGGCTGAGGCAAGAGAATCGCTTAAGCCCAAGCGTTGGAAGTTGCTGTGAGCTGTGACACTACAGCACTCTATTGAAGGCAACATAGTAAAACTATGTCTCAAAAAGAAAAAAACTGTATTTTAAGTTCTCAGATGAATCTTATACATAGTCAGAATTCCTGGTGTATAGAAAACACAGGAGACTTTGGAACTGAGAAGGTGGCTGTACTAATCCAGTATCCACCAGACATTGACTGGGTTCTTGCCAAACTAATAGATCTCACTAGACCTCAGTCTTCTCATCAATAAAGTGATGATAATAGTATCACCTCTGTCAGAATTAAGTGAAGAAATGCACAGAAAATTTTCAAGTGCAGACAAACACATTTTTTCATTCTTATAAATTTCAAATGGTAAAGTTCTTACACCATCAAGTGTTAAATATGAAAAATCACAACATACTTATTTCATCTTGCTAACAAAAAATCAGAAAGATCAATCTCAGATGATTCTCCTAATTTCCTCTCTCATTATAGAGAACAAAAGCGTGGCAAATAATTAGAGAATCTCACTTTCTGTAATAAATAGCCTATCTTTATGTTACTAAAATATGATTTGGGTATCTCAGTATTTCTGAGATATACTGAGTAATAAAACTGCCAAAGGAAGACAATTTTATTTAAGAGACATCCTTGGACTGTGGAGCAGCAGATGCTGAGTCAGATGTGGTGCACGACTTGCTGCTTGTAGAGTACCAGAGGCAGCAAAAAAAGAGTCCTGAAAAGGGAGGCGCCTGTGGCTCAAAGGAGTGGGGTGCTGGCCTCATATGCCAGAGGTGGTGGGTTCAAATCCAGCCCCAGTCAAAAACAGGAAAAAAAAAAAGAGTACTGAAAAGACCACGAGCTTACACTAACACTCCCTTTCTTAAAATTAAGCTTTAATTATTTGTAATTTACTTTCTTTCCTAAATTACATATGCTAGTTATGTGAAATGAAAATCAAATTTAGTTAAACTATCATGCAATTGATTTTTGTTTCAAAGTGTAAGAAAACAAAATTAAACATTTTCCAAACTCCTCTCTTACCGTGCAACAAGTAGTTACCAAAAGCCAGGAAAACACTGGCTGTGAATGCCACGCTGTAAAGCACACTCCAGAACATGCTCAGGAAATCTGTTCATAAAATGCACCTTTCACCCCATCAAACCAGGACTCTTTAAAGACAACTAATCTGATGATCTTATTATAGAAAACGTCAGTATGATGAACTATCAACACAAATACACAGAAAATCACTCCCTTCCTTACTGTGCCTGCTGGATCTGATATGAGAAATACAAAACTAAAATTCCTACAGTTACACAGACAAAAATCACCAGGAGAAAGATTAAACACACCTTTTATATACAGTGATATTAATGCCATCTTTAAGTATAGAACAGTACGTATAAAATTGAATTGATTTCAAAATATAAACAATTGTTAGAAGAATCCAAATTTAAGTATCCAAAATTGTCTTTATAATATTTCGGTATAAATGACTGTACTGCTTTATTTATCTACCAAAATTAATTAAAATTTCCAAAGATAAGAATCAATCTCTATCTTATTTATCCTCTTCCTCCCCTCCCCTATGCATTCAATGAAAACATGCGGGATGGCCAGCAGCCCTTCTAGACCCATTTTCAGGTAGGAATACTGCACGTGATTTCATACCTCCTAGTTTTGCAGGGTGACAGGCTCCCAAGAAGTTTAAGTTGGGTACAACTCTTTGACTTACAGAGGTATGAATAATCTCAAGGAATTGAGAGGAAGTAGGACATACAACAAAGGGCTAATACGTGATTTCAAATTAAAAAATGAGGAGAAAATCAGCCTCACAAGCTAGCTTCTATGAATGAAAAGATGGAGCAGATTTACAAGAATTCACAATGCCATGTAGTAAAGTGAATGAGCAATGCACTTTTAAAATGGAAAATATGCTAATTGTAATGAACATCTATCATTTTAAATTTTCAAAAATATGTTGCAAATAAGAAAGCAAACTATTCGTGGAAAATATAGAGCATCAGGATGTCTGAAGTTATATAGAATACAACATAGGTACTGAAGTTACTCATAAAAATTATGGAAAAAATATTAAGCTATTTCAAAATTGTGTTCAAGCATATCAATGAATAAGCTGTTGCACTAAAATATCATTTATATTGATATTGATGGGTGTCTATCATAATTTTAATTTAACAGCTTCTTCAAGGCTTGACATTTGTTTCATTAACAATATCAGTTTGCATTTTTAGCACAAAACCACATTGCAAGAGGAAACACATCAACATAGAGATGCAAAAAGGAAACGTCAACAATAAACTCTACTCCTCTGTTCTTTCTTAGAGAACATATGAGACCAAATTAGGTGCAGCTTTCTCACACACAAATGAACAAACATGTACAGATCTACTTTTTTATAAAAACGAAATTATTCTACGTTCATTACTACACAATTACTTTTCATTACAGAGAATATAATCTATTTCCATTAAGAATAAAAATAACCCCACACCGAAAACACCTGCATGGTTTCGATAATTGTAAATTCAAAGTATGATTAATTTTTCAGAAGTGGAAACTTTTCTTTCCATAGAAATCTATTCCATGAAGACAAGTAGGTGATATGTTTATAAACATAGGGTAGCTGAAAGACCTGTAATGCATGCGTGCAACCAGATCACAAATTCTTTATGTCAAAATGTTCTTCTTGCCCAAGTGTACACCAGGGAATATTACACAGCCCTAAAGAAGGATGGCGACTTTACCTCCTTCATGCTTCCATGGATGGAGCTGGAACATGTTCTCCTTAGCAAAATATCTCAAGATTGGAAGTAAAAGTATCCAATGTATTCAGCCCTACTATGAAACCCAATTTTAGCCCAGGAATTTGGGGAGAGAGAAGGAGGGGAGGAAAGGGTGGAGGGTGGGTGGAGGGAGGGTGATTGGTGGGATCACGCCTATGGTTCATCCTACAAAGGTACATATGAATCTCTCTAAATGTAAAATATAAATGTCTTAACACAATAACTAAGAAAAAGACATGAAGGCTATGTTTACCAGTTGGAT
>CAUYTI010146779.1:0-10772 GCA_963575145.1 Galago senegalensis | reverse complement strand
CTGTGGTCCCAGCTACTTGGCAGGCGGAGGCAAGAGACTCGCTTGAGCCCAGGAGTTGGAGGTTGCTGTGAGCTGTAATGCCAGGGCACTCTACCCAGGGGGACAGCTTGAGGCTCTGTCTCAAAAAAAAAAAAAAAGAAATCTGAGATTGCTGTGAGCTAGGTTGGTGCCATGGCACTCTAGCCTGGGCAACAGAGGGTGACTCTGTCTTAAAAAATAAAGAGTTCCTGGGAAAGAGAGGGAAAAATGGAACAGAGTTGGCCCATGTACAAGGAGAAGGAGACAGTAACCAAATAAAGGCAGAATTTTCTGGTGAGACAAGGTCAGATGGAGGAGGCCCTAGTGCAGGGAGCCCCAGGGAAGATGGCGCTGGGCTTGGAAAGAGGCTGGAGCAAGCAGAGGAAAGGCTGTGTGGGTGCTGAGGGTCAGCTGCATGGGAAAGAGTAGAGGAGCAGAATTAGGGAAAGAAAGGAAGGACAGAGTTCTGGAAGATTCCTTGGGGCTGTGGGAGCAGGTGGTCAGGTTACTCACGGCAGAAGGTGCTGTTCCGCCAGGCAAGGGCCTGGCCAGCCCGGGCGCACAAGGATGCATAGGCCTGCAGGGAGTGGCACAAGGCTGTGGTGTCACCCTTGGTCCCACACTGGCCATGCATGCAGCTGGTGAAGCTGGTCTGTGGGGGTACGGCCTGGTGGCACTGTGAGAAGGGTCCTGGAAGAGAGATATGGCAGGGTGAACTAGAGGAGAAAGCAGGTGGGGGAAGGAACACACAGCTACTCTGGAGTTAATTTGACAACCATTCCAATAAGAACCTGGATTTATGGAGAACCTACTGCCTGAGACACACAGAAAGACTTGTCAGCCATAGCTCCCAAGAAGGTGCCCTCTGGTTGACCCTGTAGTCCCTTCACCCTCCTTTCAACTTCCCAGCTGTCTCTGCCTCACTCCTTCTCCCTCCCTGTCCCCCAGTTTCCCTCCCTGCAGGGAATGTGTCTTACCCTGAGGGTTCATTAAGATCTCACAGTTCTGATTCCAGGTGTTTGCCATTCTGTCTTCTTGGCAGCTGTAGGGACTTCCCCCCATGAGGAAGCAGCTGAATAAGGAGAGGGGGAGAAGATAGAAACTGAGGGCCAGAAGAACCTCCCCAAAACTGAAGCAAAAGGGCAATAGGAAAGTAGGGAGTGGCAAAGGAGAGGAGCACAAAACAGTGACTTCAAGTAGGAGGGGCAGGAAATGCAGCAGGAAGGAAAAAGCTAGATCTTAGGAGAGACTTCCCAAGTGGGCTCTACAAAGATCATTAAGCACAGGAGAAATCAACAGGCTTGGGTATGAAAGCTGAAACAACTTTTCATCAGTTCCAATTTCAGGGGCAATAAAAGAAAGATATCGCCCATTTCCTGCCAGTAGAGAGTCTAGTATTAGAGCAGTGGGGACACATGGGGACCTTCAGCTGCCCCTGAGGCACTTCCTTAAGCCTAACCCCTCCTGCCTAGATCCTTCTACCCCAGCTCACCCAGGTTCAGAGGACTCAGCCAACTTCCAGGAGGCCCCCAGCTGGATGGAGTTGTCTGCGGGCTTTTTATCTGGGCGGAGGTTGTCGTCCAAGCTGTTGTTGTTGTAATTCCCTGAGAGGGAGCAGCTAATAGAGGTCCCCACCAACAGAGGCCAGCAGACCAGCCCAGGGCCACTCTCTCCCTAACTGAAAAAGGCATGCTCACTCTTCAATTAACATGTCAAGGTCAACACTTTCTTCCTCTTCACCCCTACCCTTTTGCCCAAAGTCCTCAACCAATTAATCAGGTGATCAGCACTTAGGACACCTAATAATGATGTGGGGGAGAGCAGGACCAGGCTATGGGCCTGCCCATAGTTCCAGCTTCCCACAGGTGCCTAGGGAACTCACCACACAGCCCACAGAGCCGGCCTGCATAGGATGAGGGCACTGTTACTTCCACCAAGTGGAGCCCGTCATAGCGAACCTGAAGCCCAAAGTTTGTATAGAGAAGGATGAAGGAGCCACTGACCCTCAGGGTCACTCGGCCTTGCAAAGGCCAAATTGGTAGGGCTACCCTATGACCATTCACCTGCAGAGATATAGAGAACATAGAAGGGGGAACCATGAAGGAACATGAGACAAAGACAACAGGGGCAGAAACCTGGGAGCAGGGGTTGGGTACAAATGTTTCCCAAAGCAGGGTGATAGTCCAAGGGAGGCAGGGCTAGGTGTGCTGCAGGGCACCCCCAGGGACCCCAAGAAGCCAGACAGATGGGGATGCTGGCAAGGAGAACAGAGGAGAGAAGCTGAGAAGGCTGGGTAGAGGGCCTGGGAGGTGAGGAGGCACGCACCATGACCTTGGAGCCTTTGAGCAGTGAGATTCGGAGATTGAAAACTTGCACATGGACAGCTTTGACGAAGGAGGACTCCAGGATCCCCCCACGGTTCTCATTGCTGGTACTCACAACAAAGTAGGTCTCTTGGGACCTGAGCCAGCAAGGCTGTGTCAGGATATAGGCGCAGGTGCCCATGAAGTGGTGTAGGGCTCCATCAAACGTCAGGTAGTGTGGGTCACCTGAGGCACTGCAGGTGGCACCCCCTGGGAAGGAGAGGATGGTGTTCAGAGCCTCATTGCCCCACACTCTGGAAGCCCTGACTCAGTGCTGCCATCTCAGTGAGTCCATGTTGGGAGGGTCCCCATGGCCCATCCATAGCAAGAAGGAAGACTCTCCTCCCCAACTCTACTCTCAGTCCTTGAAGATGCTGCTCCAGCTCTAGGCAACTGCCTCCTGGCCCCTCTTGAGCCCAGCTCTCTGAAAAGACTGCTTTGAGCAGGGCCATCTCCTCACTTGAGGTCACTTGGGCAGCCCTGGCTCACCTTCCACCTGAACGCTAACCTTGGGCATGGCAGCCATAGGTGCCATCCTGATAGCCACAGGCCTCCTGGGCCTTACACCTCCAGAGGTAGCAGCGAATTTTGTTGTTGCGTTCACAGATACAGAACTGTCGGCAGCCTGGCTTGTACCACTGCTCTCCAACCTGGGGGACAAGAGGCAGAAAGGAAAGGAAAGCAGTTTTTTCCAGGTTCTAACACCACAGCCAAGGAGCTGTGCAGATGCTGAGCCCTCTTACACAGGAAGAACACCCTGTCTTCCTGAAACTCTACAATTAGCCACACAACCCCAGCATTCACTTGCCGACTCACTCTACCAGGACTTCATTCACTACTTCAGCAGGTATTTATCTGTATTGTGCTTAGGTGTTAGGGACTCAGGAGTGAACTTGCTGGATGATGTGCCTATGCTCACTTCACTCCCAATCCAGTGGGGGGCAGCAAACACACGTATGAATAATTGGCGTGCTCCAACAATATGCATACCCAAATCTAGCCATCAGGGAAGCCACTGTGGAAACACAGACCATGAACACTTGCTGCAAGAGTTTCCAAAGACAATCTCTGACTTTGCTTAATAGGGAGGTGTCAAAAAGGAGAGGGAGCATTTCAATGAGCCTTAAAGGAGGTGAAGGATTTGTCAAAGAAAAAAAAAAAATCTGCCACTCCTGTAACCCTAGCACTCTGGGAAGCTGAGGTGGGAGGATCACTTAAGGCCAGGAGATCAAGACCAGCCTGGGCAAGAACACAACCCTGTTTCTACAAAAAATAGAAAAATCAGCTGGGCATTGTGGTGGGCAATTGCAGTCCCAGCTACTTGGGAGGCTGAGGCAGGAGGATTGCTGGAGCGCAGGAGTTTCCAGTTGCTGTGAGCTAAGCGGATGCCATGGCACTCTAGCCTGGGCAACAGAGTAAGACTCTGTCAGAAGGAAGAAAAGGAGGGAGGGAGAGAGGGAGGGAAAAACAGCCACAGTTTTTGTCTGTGGGGTGGGGGTGAGGAGAGAAGGACCAGACCTAATGAAAGAGAAAAGGAAATTCAATCTCGGTCAAAATAGCCCAAATTTCCCTAATCCAGCCCTAAATCCCCCGGCTTCTTCCTTACCCGCCTCCCGACAGCCTGCCTCTCACCCTCACCCAGGCTATTTCACAACAGGGAGCAAGTCCTTCCTGGCTGCTGCAGGACTCAGAGGCCCACCCAGAGGCTCACCTTGTAGTACCTTCCTTTGGGGTCGAGGCACCCACACTGGGATTGAGGGACGCACTCGAGGCCACTGAGAACAAAGCCTGGGTTGCACTCACAGGCCTCCACACACCGGCCTGAGCAGAACATGCCAGAGTTTCCTGAGTGGCAGGTTTCAGGGCACGGCTTGGCACACAGGGAGTACTTGCTGTTGGGTGGGCAGGACAGAGCTGGAGATGGAGAGGCTCAGGTGAGAAAGAGAGACAAGCCACCCAGGAGAAAAGGGAAGGAGAACATGTTCAGAAGGCACCTAGCTCAAGGCTTCTGGCCAATCTCAAGAAGGGAGAGTGACTGTGAGGAGCTTGACCCAGGAGCCAAGCTGGCTCTGGGGCCCTCTGGCAGCTGAGCATGCTGCCTGTGCCAAGAAGCTGTTGCTCAGATGCTAACACAGTCCTGCTGCGGGGGAACAGCAACACAGGGCTGCTGTGCAGACATGCCCCAGGTGGGTGACCTGGGCTGAAGTCCTGCTGGAGAGCAGGGCCCACCTGTGGGGTCAAAGCCACAGGTTGGGCCTGCCCTAAAGCAGCTTCCCCAGATGGCTGGGCCATACCAGGGGCTGGGAGGCAGCTGTACAGCCTCCCCTGGCCTTGGGTCTGTATCATATGCTTATGTGTGATGACTTGGGCTGCACATAAACACATGTACATGTGCCCTACACAGTTTCAGGTAGCCAAGAAGCCTTTCTGAGTTTGCTAGTGACTGCAAGTGATTTTCTCGGTGGAGATTTCCTACTCTGCTAAGTGAGGGGTTCCACCAGGTATGCCCTAAGCCTGCATCTGTATCTGGGGAAAGGAATCCTGCATCTCTCCCCTGCTTCTTAGCACAACTCACGGCAGAACTGGGGTTGCCTCCAGGACTTCACGATGTAGCCAGCGTCCTGGCAGCTCGTGGTCATGACTGACATGTGGGTACACAGCATCTGCTGTAGCCCCTGGAAATTGCACATGTCAAACATGCAGCTGTCGAAGAAGGAAGTGGCCTTCAGGTGAGGCAGGCATGCCCTGCAGAGAGAGGCTGAGTCAGAGGGAACGAAGGGGCAGACTCTCCAGGCACCCACCTCAGAGGACCCCAGTTGCCGTGCAGCCCTAAGTGGCTCTGCCTGCCCACTTCATACTCAAATGGGCCGCGAGGGTCGACCAGTCGTCCACAGAAATTTGGTCCTGACATAATGCCCTGCAAAGCTGAGTCACAGGATGGAGGATTTGCCCGGTTCTTCTGACACCTGGAAGACACCCACCCCAAACACCCCCAGGGTCAAGGCTCACTTCCAGCTCTGAGGGGCACACAACCCAGCAGCCAGAGAAGAGATTGTTTGAGTCCTGAGCCTGTAAGGAGGGGGAACACCCTGAAGTCTCAGGGTAGAGGAGAGTCAGTCTCATCAGGGAGGGTTGCCAGGGGCAGGAGGCCCGTGGGCCCCATGGGAGGGCTCCTGACTCACTCCTTGTCCTCGTCCTCCACTGTCTGCCAGCTTTGCCCCAGCTCCTCCTCATCTTTGGCTGGGTGGCCATCCGGCTTCAGGTTGTCATTGTTGATATTGTCGTCATAGTTTCCACAGAAACCACAGAGTTTGCCAAAATAGGTGCTGGCAGGCCAGAAGAGGAGTTGGCATTAATGTAGAGAAGGGGCCTGTGCCATCAGGGGACCACAGCAGAGAAGGTAACATGCTGAGGACCTTCTGCAACCCCCCGCAAGTCCCTCTCCTCCTTTCTGCTCACACCCCATAGTCCAAACCCATTGCTGGCCCTAAAATACTCCAGCTTATTCCGGAGGGTGATGTTCACTATTTCCATAAAGTTTTTCAGCTCGGCGCCTGTGGCTCAAGCGGCTAAGGTGCCAGCCACATATACCTAAGGTGGCGGGTTCGAATCCCCAGCCCGGGCCCACCAAACAACGATGGCTGTAACCAAAAAATGGCCAGGCGTTGTGGCGGGCGCCTGTGGTCCCAGCTACTTGGGAGGCTGAGGCAGGAGACTCGCTTGAGCCCAGGAGTTGGAGGTTGCTGTGAGCATGATGCCATGGCACTCTATCCAGGGGGTTAGCTTGAGGCTCTGTCTCAAAAAAAAAAAAAAAGAAAAGAAAAGAAAACAATCACAGGGCAGCACCCTTCGTTGCTCTGTGGGTAGGGCATTAGCCACATACACCAAGGTTGGTGAGTTAAAACCCAGCTTGGGCTAGTGAAAACAACAGTGACAACTGCAACAACAAAATGGCTGGGTGTTGTGGCACCTGTAGTCTTAGCTACTTGGGAGGCTGAGGCAAGAGAATCACTGAAGCCCAAAAGTTTTGGGGTTTTTTTGTTTATTTTGTTTTGTTTTGAGACAGAGCCCCAAGCTATAGCCCTGGGTAGAGTGCTATGGCATCACAGCTCACAGCAACCTCCAACTCATGGGCTCAAGTGAGTCTTCAGCCTCCATCTACCAAGTAGCTGGGACCATAGGCGCCCAGCTATTTTTTGGTTGCAGCCATCATTGTTTGGCAGGCCCCAGGCTAGATTTGAACCCGCCAGCTCAGATGTATGTGGCTGATGCCTTAGCCATTTGAGCCGCAGGCACCGAGCCAGCCTAAGAGTTTGAGGTTGTTGTGAGCTGTGACACCACAGCACTCTACCTAGGGTGACAGCATGAGACTCTGTCTGAAAAAGAAAAAAAATCGCAAATGCTGAAAAAGCTTTATATGCAAAGCAAGTACATTTGTGACAGCATTATTTCTGAAAATTAGAAATTATTTCTAGGTCCAACAGTAGAGGAAGAAATAAATTGATTCAGCTTGGCGCCTGTGGCTCAAGCAGCTAAGGTGCCAGCCACATACACCTAAGGTGGTGGGTTCAAATCCCCAGCCCAGCCCACCAAACAACAATGAGGGCTGCAACTAAAAAATGGCCAGGCATTGTGGCGGGCGCCTGTAGTCCCAGCTACTTGGGAGGCTGAGGCAGGAGACTCGCTGGAGCCCAGGAGTTAGAGGTTGCTGTGAGCGAGATGCCACTGCACTCTACCCAGGGGGATAGCTTGAGGCTCCGTCTCAAAAAAAAAAAAGAAAGAAATTGATTCTTCCATGTGCATTTAAAAGAGTATTAATCCCTACAAATACTATGAAAAATGGGGAAATAATTATGTTTGAAAAAAGTGGAAAAAAGAAGAAAGCAGTATCTATATTGTAACCTGAATTATGTAGACAAAGCATATTAAGTCATCAGAAATAGACAATGTTACTTTTAGTATTGGGTGGTAAAATGTATATGAAAAGTATAAATTGTCTACCATTTCTTTAATGTATATAGATAGGAGGCAACATAGTTTCATGGTAAAGAACCTAAATTCTGTATTCAGTTGCCTATGTTCAGATCTCAGATCACCTCTTATTAAATGAAACTTGAGACAAATTACCCTCTGTATTCCTCAGTTTTTTCATCTGTAGAAATGGGACAGTAATAAATATTTCATTGTTACTATTTAAAAGCAAAATGTACAGATAACAGGTTCCTTTATAAGCACACCAAGTAACTAAGATAAAGGTGCAAATGGCAAAAGTGTTTTTTTTGTTTTTTGTTTTTTGTTTTTTTTTTTGAGACGGAGCCTCAAGCTATCCCCCTGGGTAGAGTGCCATGGCATCACGCTCACAGCAACCTCCAACTCCTGGGCTCAAGCGAGTCTCCTGCCTCAGCCTCCCAAGTAGCTGGGACTAAAGGCGCCCACCACAACGCCCAGCCATTTTTTGGTTGTAGCCATCATTGTTGTTTGGTAGGCCCAGGCTGGGGATTTGAACCTGCCACCTTAGGTGTATGTGGCTGGCGCCTTAGCCACTTGAGCCACAGGCACCAAGCCAGCAAAAGTGTTGATATTTATCATGTATAACTTGGATGTTATTAAGTCTTACTGTTATAAATTAAATTTTTATTTTTTGTTTTTGTTTTTTGAGACAGACCCCAGGCTGGAGTGCATTGGCATCAGCCTAACTCAATAGCAACTGCAAACTTCTAGGCTGGCTCAAGTGATCTTCCTACCTCAGCCTCCCAAGTAACTGGGACTATAGGCACCCGCTTCAGTCCCCAGCTCATTTTTTTAGTTTTTTGAGTTGAGGTGGGGTCTCTTGTTCAGGCTGGTTTCTAATTCCTAATCTAAGCTCAAGGGATCTTACTGCTTCAGCCTCGTGTAGTGCTGGAATTACAGGGGGTGAGCCACCACACCAGTCTACAAATTAATTATTATTATTATTTTTTTTTAAATAGTCTCGTTATGTTGCCCTCAGTAGAGTGCTGTGATATCACAGTTCTCAGCAACCTCAAACTTCTTGGGCTTAAGCAATTCTCTTGCCTTAGCCTCCCAAATAGCTGGGATTATAGGAGCCTACCACAGTGCCCGGCTTTTTTTTGTTGCAGTTGTCATTTTTGTTTAGCTGGCCCGTGTGGGGTTTAAACCTGCCAGCCTCGGTGCATGTGGCTGGCGCTATAACCAATGTGCTATGGGCACCGTGCCTGCAAATTAATTTTTTAAAGGATACGGGCTGGGCAAGGTGGCTCATGGCTATAATTCTAACATTCTGGGAGGCCAAGGCAGGTGGATTGCCTGAGCTCACTGGTTTGAGACCAGCCTGAGCAAGAGTGAGAAACTGTCTCTAAAAATAGTCGGCTATTGTGGTGAGCACCTGTAATCCCAGCTACTTAGGAGGCAGAGGCAAGAGGATCGCTTGAGTGCAAGAGTTTGAGGTTGCTGTGAGCTATGACGCCATGGCACTCTACCAGGAGTGACAGAGTGAGACTCTTTGTCTTCAATAAATAAATAGAATAATTACAGTGCTTTTTGTAGAATTTGTTTTTATCAGCTATCTAAGGTTTAACATTTTTATGAATCCCTTTTGTAAATTGAATGTATGGCGAGACAGTTCTACGAAAGGACTTAATCCTGTGTGTGATATCAGTTATCCCCTTAATATATAGACTGTTTTCAAGGGCAGTAATTTTTACCCAATATGTTTTCCACTTTGAAGATATATGTTGGAGATCTTTTTTTTTTTTTTTGAGACAGAGCCTCAAGCTGTTCCCCTGGGTAAAGTACTGTGGCATCACAGCTCACACTAACCTCCAACTCCTGGGCTCAAGCGAGTCTCCTGCCTCTGCCTCCCAAGTAGCTGAGACACAGGCACCCGCCACAATACCCAGCTTTTTTTTTTTGGTTGCAGCCATCATTATTGTTTGGCGGGCCCAGGCTGGATTTGAACCCACCACGTTAGATGTATGTGGCAGGCGCCTTAGCCACTTGAGCCACAGGCGCCAAGCCTATGTTAGAGATCTTAATATACAAAAACTTGAAGCAGATTAATGTGCTGTAAAGCCATTTGATTATATTATTTTAGAACTAAAAGTGACCATAGGTAATATCCTTAATGAAAATGAATATATACTGATAAAGAGTATATCTGGGTAAAAGCTTGTCAATTCAGTGAAGAACCTGTATACTTTGTAGAAGTAGGAGTTTCTATCTTTACAGAGAAAGAAGATATAATACAGTGTAAACCAGGTGTTGCCCGTAGCTCAGGGGCAGGGTGCCAGCCACATACACCAGGGCTGGCAGGTTCTAACCCAGCCTGGGCCAGCTAAAGAACAATGACAACTGCAACAACAACAACAAAAATAGCTGGGCGTTGTGAATGGCGCCTGTACTCCCAGCCACTTACGAGGCTAAGGCAAGAGAATCACTTAAGCCCAGGAGCTTGAAGGTGCTGTGAGCTGTGATGCTGCAGCACTCTACCAAGGGCTACACAGTAAGACACTCTCTCAAAAAAAAAAAGAGAAAAAATCTTTTCGTCAAGATAACCACTAAACTAACTTTCCTTTCCTGGAAAGTCAGAAAAGCTATTTCTTTAAATTTATCCATTTAAAATTTCTAATTTTAGGCTCAGTGCCTATAGCTCAACCGGCTAAGGCGCCAGCCACATACACCTAAGGTGGCGGGTTCGAATCCCCAGCCCAGACCCGCCAAACAACAGTGACGGCTACAACCAAAAAATAGCCGGGCGTTGTGGTGGGCGCCTGTGGTCCCAGCTACTTGGGAGGCTGAGGCAGGAGATTAGCTTGAGCCCAGGAGTTGGAGGTTGCTGTGAGCTGTAATGCCACGGCACTCTACCCAGGGGGACAGCTTGAGGCTCTGTCTCAAAAAAAAAAAAAAAAATTTCTAATTTTAAACTAGAATAATTAGAACAAGAAATATCAGTACTGGTGGTGCCTGTGGCTCAAAGGAGTAGAGGGCTGGCCCCATATGCCAGAGGTGGCAGGTTCAAAACCCAGCCCTGGCCAAAAAAAACTGCAAAAAAAGAAAGAAATGTCGTACCATGCACTAACCGATTGAGCCACTAGAGCTCTTACAACAAGAAATAAATGGAATTTGTAACAAGTACTAATTCAGTAGTATGGTTGATGATTAAACAACAAGATTAAGGAGCCAGCCTCCCACAAAGTCAAAAATTCACATCACTTTTGGCTCCCCAAAAATTTAACTACTAATAGCAGACTCTTTTTTTTTTTTTTTTTTTTTTTTTTGAGACAGAGCCTCAAGCTGTCCCCCTGGGCAGAGTGCCGTGGCATTACAGCTCACAGCAACCTCCAACTCCTGGGCTCAAGCGAGTCTCCTGCCTCCGCCTCCCAAGTAGCTGGG
>CAUYTI010146773.1:0-29806 GCA_963575145.1 Galago senegalensis | reverse complement strand
CTTCCATTCTTGAGATACTTTGCTAAGAATATGTTCCAGCTCCATCCATGTAAACATGTAAGAGGTAAAGTCTCCATCTTTCTTTAAGGCTGCATAATATTCCTTGGTATACATATACCACAATTTATTGATTCATTAATGGGTCGATGGGCACTTTTACTTCTTCCTTGACTTAGAAATTATGAATTGGGCTACAATAAACATTCTGGTACATATATCTTTGTTATAATGTGATTTTTGGTCTTCTGGATATATACCTAGTAGAGGAATTGCAGGATCAAATGGCAGGTCTATTTTTAGTTCTCTAAGTACCTCCTTCATGTTTACAGGGATGGAGCTGGAACATATTATTTTTAGCAAAGTATCTCAGGAATGGAAGAAAAAGAATCCAATGTATTCAGCTTTAATATGAAAATAGTTCATAACTTTCATATGAAAGCTATAGCCCAATTATAGCCCAAGTATATGGGGAAGAGGGAGAGTGAGGGGAGAGGAAGGAAAGGGGGAAGGAATGGGTGATGGGAGGGTGATTGGTGGGACCACACCTATGGTTCATCTTACAAGGGTACATGTGAATCTTTCTAAATGCAGAATATAAATGTCTTAACACAATAACTAAGAAAATGCCATGAAGGCTATGTTAACTAGTTTGGTGAAAATATTTTAGATTGTATATAAAACCAGCACATTGTACCCCATGACTGCATTAACGTACACAGCTATGGTTTAAAAAAAAAAAAAAACAAAAAACTGACATATAATTCAAGTATACTAAACTTTGTTGCCTTCCTACCAAATGGGACGAGAAAGGCAAATGTTAATTTTTTACTAGATACCCTGAATATCTTTCATGTTGGGTCTTTTCCTGGTTTGGGGATCAAAGTGATGTTTGTTTCATAGAATGTGTTTGGTAGTATTCCTACTTTTTCTATCTTTTGGAAAAGGTTAAGTATTATAGGTACTAGTTCCTCTTTAAAGGTTTGGTAGAATTCTGGGTGAAGCCATCTGTTCCCAGGCTTTTCTTTTTAGGAAGATTTTGTGTAGTTGATGCTATTTCAGAACTTGATATAGGTCTGTTCAACATTTCCACTTTCTTCTGGCTAAGTCTTGGAAGGTGGTGTGCTTCCAAGTATTGGTTGATTTTCTTCAGATTTTCATATTTCTGAGAATAAGTTTTCTTGTAATATTCATTAAGGATTTTTTTGAATTTCTGAGGAAACTGTTGTTATTTCATCTTTACCATTTCTGATTGATGACATTAGAGATTTTACTCTTTTTTTCCTGGTTAGATTAGCCAAAGGTTTATCTATTTTATTGACCTTTTCAAAAAACCAACTTTTTGATTTATTGATCTGTTGTATAATCCTTTTGTTTTCACTTTCATTTAATTCTGCTCTAATTTTGGTTATTTCTTTTCTTCTGCTGGGATTGGGATTGGAATGTTCTTCCTTTTCCAGTTGCTTGAGATGTCGCATTAAGTTGTTGACTTCTTCCTCTTCTTCTTCCTTTCCATTCTCTTGAGGAAGGCTTGCAGTGCTATGAATTTCCCTCTTAGGACTGCCTTTGCAGTATCCCAGAGGTTCCAATAATTTGTGTCTTCATTATCATTTTCTTCCAAAAATCTGGTAATTTCCTTGACCCAGCTACCATTCAGCATAAGGTTATTTAGTTTCCATGTTTTTGTATGAGTATGTAGATTCCTGTTGTTACTAAGTTCAACTTTTATTCCATGATGGTCCAAGAACATGCAAGGAATAATTTCTATTCTTTTAAATTCACTGAGGTTAGACCTATGACCTAAGATGTGATCGATTTTGGCATATGTTCTGTAGGCTGATGAGAAGAATGTGTATTCAGTTTTGTTAGGATGAAAAGTTTGTAGATGTCTGTTATATCCATAAGTTGAATGGTTAAGTTTAAATCTAAAATTTCTTTGCTTAGCTTCTTATTGGAGGATCTACCCAACACTGCCAAAGGAGTGTTAAAATCTCTGACAATTATGGTGCTGGAGGAAATCAAGTTGCTCATGTCTGTTAGAGTCTCTCTTATAAATTGAGGTGCATTCTGGTTGGGTGCATAAATATCGATAATTGAAATCTCATCATATTGAGTATTAACCTTAACAAATATGAAGTGATCATCTTTATTTTTCTTTAATTTTGTTGGTTTAACACCTATTATATCTGTGAATAAAACTGCAACACCTGCTTTTTTTCTGATTTCCATTTGCCTGAAATATAGAAGACCATCCCTTCACCCTGAGTCTATATTTATACTTTAAGGTAAGATGAGATTCTTATAGGCAGCAGTTATCTGGCCTGAGTTTTTGTATCCAGTCAGCCTCTCCAGAGGACCATTTAAACCATTCACATTAATTGAGAATATTGATAGCATGGTAGAAATTTGGGTATCAAGTTTTTCAAAGTCCAGTGGACATTTTTAATTCTTTTGCCACTGTGGAAGTTGGAATTTGATCAAAGTTTCTAAATGAGTTTACTTTTGTGGTGGAGGATTACACTAGTCATTATTTAGGATACCTCTGAGAATATCCTGGAGAGTTGACTTAGTAATGGCAAATTTCTTCAACATGTGAATGTCATTAAAGTATTTAATTTCTCCATCATAGATGAAACTCAGTTTATCTGGATACAGGATCCTGGGTTGAAAGTTATTTTGTTTCAGGAGATTAAAAGTCAATGACCACCCTTAGCTTGAAAGTTTTCATCAGAGAGATCTGCAGTCATTCTAGTTTTCTTCCCCTTATAGGTAATGGTTTTCTTTCATCTGGCTGCTTTCAGAATTTTCTCCTTCATATTAACTTTAGTGAAGTTAATTATGATGTGCCTGGGGGATGTCTTATTCAGGTTGAATTGTGCTGGAGTTCTGAAACTGTATGCTATCTGAATTTCAGAATCTCTTGGCATGCCTTCAAAGTTCTCCTTCATAATCTTATGAAGAAGAGCCTCTGTGCCTTGCAAAGCATCTTTGTTGTTTTCAGGGATTCCTAAAAGGGAAATATTAGTTTTCTTCGAATTATCTCAGAGCTCTCTGTGAGAATGATCTGTTTTTGTTCTCCATTTCTCTTCCTCTTTGAGTGTTTGAGAGGGTTCCAAAGCTTTGTCTTCAATATCAGAAATCCTTTCTTTTGCTTGCTCCATTCTGTTACTGTATTTTTCAGATCTTTGAGGGCTGCAAGTTCTTGTCTCAATGTGTCAAAATCTTTGGTGATTTTGTTTTTGAATTCATTGAATTCTTGAGACAACTTTTGAAATGATCCTTGAATTTCTAATTCCAACTTTACCTTCATTCTATTAATTGTATTTGCTATGCAAATTCTGAATGCGATTTCTGATACCTGAGCCATTTGTTTATGAATGGGATCTTCAGTTGTGTCTGCCATATCCTTCCTTGGGGGAGTTGATCTACTCTGGTTTTTCATGTTACTGGGGTTTTTCTGCTGATTCCACCCCATGATTATTTTGCACTATTTGGCTAGATGAGCAGATAAGGTGAAGTTGTGTTGGGGGAAGGCTCCTGGAATATTGATTAACTAGCCCTTTGCTCAAGAGCTGGGTCTGGTGTCTCTACCTTTAGCCCTAGAGCTTTGCAAAAGACCCATACAGTGCTATGGCCTGAGACACTGGAGACTTACTTCATGTGGTTAGGCTAAATGGCCCTGTCTTGTTTTCATCTGGTCTCTGTCCTACCCTAGTGAATCAGTTATGCTGGGTTGAAGTCTCAGCTGTGGAGAAATACCAGGAATTAAGTCATCCCTCACTCCATGGTCAACAACTGGAAAAGGAAAATCCGACCTTCCCACAACCACACACCCAGGGTACCACTTTGGATAGTCCTCGAGAAATTGGTCCAGTCTAAGATATCCAAATCAATTGTCCTAGTCAGTGCCTGGTCTCAAGTGGGAGAGTTCAAAAGGTCTCCAGCAACTAAATAGCAGGGGTCTGCTGGCAGCTCAAGTATGACTCATTCTGGTGCTCTGTGGAGTCAGAAGATCCCCCAAGCAAATGAATTACTCTAGGAAGGTTGATGCCTCCTTCCCCACCTTGTACCTCTGTCACACCCAGTCACTGGTAACCCCACAGAGCTGGACACAGTTCCTGCCAATGAGCAGATGCTCCTTCAGGGGTTTGCACCTGCCTGAGTCACAGAGGGATCTATGTCTCCTTGGCCAGGCCTCCATACTATGCCACCATTTGGCAAAGGAAGCTGAGGCCTGACAACCTTGGGTGGTTAATGGAAGCTGGGGCAGTTTACTCAGTTCCAGTCCCTCACCTGATTGATGTTGCTGACATCAATTTTCACAGAATTTGTGATTCTGTCCTCACTATAATTCTCTGTGAACCAGGCACTATTTGAGTTCACAGAAACTGCCACTCAGCCCTGGTCTGTAGCACTGCTCAGAGCTGGCATTTCTGTCTCCATTGCAGTTGGTGTTGGGGTAGATGAGATTAAAACTCACACTGAGCTCTCAGTTCCAGCCTCTCCCCACCTGCTTTTGTCTCAGCTATGATCTCCTGAGGGCCAGGTGCTGCTTAGGCTCACTAAAGCACTCCTGGCTCAGCACCACTTGGGGAGTATGCCATCTCTGCACATGCATCTTCTATCTCCATCCCCGCCACGCTCCACCCAGGGAGGTACACCCTCAGGTATACCCTTTACTCATGGGGCCTGTGTTACTGTCCCAGATCTGTTCTGCCAGTGTCTGCCACCAAAGAAGATGCTTAGCTTCCTCTGGTTGCCCAGAGAGACAGGAGTGTCTCCAAAATATCCCCAGAGGTGTGAGCCCTATTGTTCCTGTTGCTGCTCTGTGCCATAGGGCACTGCCTCTCCATCTCCTGTCTAGTTCCTTCAGTCCATCGTCTCCTCCTTACCCTTGTAGAATCAGCACAGACCTACAACAGCCCACACCTGTCCACACCCTCTGAGAAAATGCCCAAGAATCTGGACTCCATGGGGGCAGGCTTCCAGACCTCAGGGTGAGAGTGGAGGGGAATGCTAGGGGTTCAGAATTACAGGTAGAGAACATGTTCAGTTTTATATAGTTTTATGCCTGGCAGGATAGTGCCATGGTACTCTAGTAGGGGAAGGAGGTCTGGTTTTTAGAGGTCTCTCTCATGGGATAAAATGGGAAGATGTTTGAACTCTGGTCACTTGATTGTAGAAAGTATACCTCAAGCCATTCTCTTGGTGGGCGGTGGACTCCCATCTGCTGGGCAATGAATTTTGTATCTATTGTTTTTATCCCTGGGATCACAGCTTGCCTAACCAGGATTAATGTGCATTCTTCAACCTTCTCTCTTGGCTCAGCTCCAAACCATCAGCTTACTTGCTAAACTTCTGTCCTTTAACTTTCCTTCTGGACAGGAGCCTCTGTAGAAAGCTTGCTCCAGTCAGCCATCTTTCCTCTGCTCCCTGAAGTATTTCTTTAAAATTGGGATTGATGTTGGGATTTCTATCTTGACTGTGGTGGTCGTGATGAATTTATAGCTGAGAATTCTTTGGCAATAGTGATAATTACTCCCCAAAAAGAATATTATTGCATAATCCACAATCATACCACCTAAGATTGAATATTGTTGAAAAAGTAACATATTTCTTGGTATTTTTTAAATGTATATATGACACAAATATTTCTGTAAACCTATTTGTATAATTGTCTGAAATAATCTCATGCAGAGTAATGCTTTAAATAACCATTGACAGGATTCAAAGAACAATAATATGCTTGTGATGGGTTGTAAGTACCATTATTACTTATGATTCTGAAAAATCTCAGCATACCTTACAGAGATGTTTGAATATTTGCCTTAAAATATTGCTCACAACAAAGGAATTTCCTCAGGATATTCTTTTGGCGATGGTGACTGATAGCATCACATACTACATCTTATAAAGTGCTTAGTAATCAATTCTTCAAAGGCATTCAGCTCTAGTCAACAGAAGGAGGGGTGATTTCAATGACAGTGTTCATAATAAATGTTCTCCTAGGGAGCATTTACATAATCATGGGAATGGAAATGATCATTACTTGTCATCTATTATTTTACTATGTCCCCTTGAAAAATACTATAGATAAATTCATCCATCTATCCTCCTATAGAGATTGCACTAGTGCAGTTCATCTATAGAAGCCACTTTGTAATCTCCATAATAAGAACAGTTTAGACTTTGAGAAAATACTTCCATTTATGCAATCATTAAGGGTAGTTCTTTCAAAATATGTGTCCTTATGTGTATTCCCTTCCCTAAGGTTAAATTCCCTTAGGGAAGATTCCACTTAGAATGGCAAAATGACATTTGTCCTTGGTTTACAAATATCAACTATCTTACATTGCTAGTGAAGTTCTTTGAAAAACTTTGTTGAAAATAAATTAAATATTTTTTTCTAAATATATATATATAATGTAAAAGTGTTCATGTGATATATATATATATATATATATATATAGATGTAACCATAAAATCAAAAATTAAAAATGTAAAATATTTACTCAACATAGTGTGAAATATTTAACTACGCATGTAATATTCTCTAAATTACATCGTTCCTGAGTTGTTCTAGTGTGCTGTGTGCTTCTAGTTCTTTCTCTTCATGTTTTATTTACTTGTACATAGTTTTGTTAGAGAATATAAACATAATTCACATATATCTATATAATATCCTATATTAGCAGACACTGGTGAGTAAAAAACAAACAATAATGGCAATATAAAGTAAAGCATGGAGTAGGGGCCTAAAATGAAGAAAACTATAAAACATATCCCTAAAGTACATAATATTAATTTCATCCACTTGCACAGAATAAAGCAATCATGAATCCTTAAGGTTAAACACATGCCCCAAAATACTTCTAATAAATAGCATAAAAGTATAAAATTTTAAGACAAAAGATCACACCATATCCTATTAAGAAAAGAAGCTTATATATTCATATTTTTTGAAGATGAATTACATTTATGGACTTGCATATGTTAAACCAGCTTTGCATCCCTGGGATGAAACCTACTTGATGGTAATGTATGATTTTTATTTTATTTTTTTAATGAGAAGCTGTAATCTATTGGCTAGGAGTTTCCTGAGAATTCTTGCATTTGTATTCATTAGTTAAATTGGTCTGAAGTTCTTTTTAGTTGGGTCTTTTCCTGGTTTTGGTATCAAGTTGATGTTTGCTTCATAGAATGTACTGGGGAAGATTTTTTCCTTCTCATTCTTTTGGTTTCTGCAGCATGGATTTAGACTTTTCTTTGAAGGTTTGGTAGAATTCTTATTTCAAAAGCCATCTGGACAAGGGCATATTTTTGTTGGGAGATTTTTTGTTTCTTTGATCTCAGTTCTTGAAATTGCTCTGAGCAGGATATATATTTCTTCTTGGTTAAGTCTAGGAGGAGAGTGTGATTCTTCGTATTGATCAATTTCCTCCACATTGTTAAAACTCTGGGCATAGAGTTTCTTGTAGTTTTGAGAAATCTCTTACATCTCTGTTGCATTTGTTGTTATTTCCCCTTTATTGTTTCTGATTGAACCAATAACCTGATTGAGGTTATTAGAGATTTTACTTTTCTCTTTCTAGTTAACTTGGCCAAAGGTTTATCTATTTTATTATTTTTTTGAAAAACCAATTTTTTGTTTTGTTAATTTTCTGAATGATTTTTTGTTTTCAATTTCGTTAATCTCTGATTTAATTTTGGATATTTCTTTTCTTCTGCTGGGTTTGGGATTAGATTGTTCTTCTTTTTCCAATTCTATAAAACGGTTCATGAGTTTGTTGATGAGCTCTCTTTTTGTTTTTCTAATGTAGGCATTTAATGTGATAAATTTCTTTCTTAGGACTGTTTTTGTTGTATCCCACAGATTTTGGTAACTTGTTTATTTACTGTTGTTATGTTTGAGGAATTTAACAATTTCTTTTTTTTTGTCTCTTCCTGAACCCAACTATCATTCAGCATAAAGTTGTTTAATTTCCAAATCTTCGTATGGGAATGAACTTTTTTTTTGGAGTTGAGTTACACCTCTATTGCCCTGTGAGAGAGACAAGGTATAATTTCTATTCTTTTAACTTTAATACAGGAGCCCTTGCACTTGATGAAAGTAAAAATGGAAATTAACCATAAAATTAACCATACAAATTAGCAAAAAAAAAAAAAAACTACATCAGAACAAAACAAAAAAGCTCTAATATCCCCAAATATCAGCACTTTAGCAACAAAGAAAACTAATACTAAAAAATACTAAAAATACTAAAAAAATACTAAAAAGACACAAATGATATGTATATCTCTCTCCATATATATGTGTGTATGTATCTATGTATAGCTAAAGGGATCACTTTAATAGGTATATATATATATATATGTATATATATATATATATATATATATTTCTGTGACACCAGGTGGCATTGTGTTTTCTATGGGGGGGGGATGGAGAACACAGAACACAGCTGATAATCTCTCTCTACTTCCTAGGCCTGGTCCTGGTTCCCAGCTTAATTGTCCTAGATAATACCTGATTGTTTCCATACCATGTAGACCCCACCAGGTTGGGATCATAAAGCTCTCCAGAATCCTTCAGAGGTAGGTCTCACAGTGCCACCTGACAACAGTTCTGGAGGGGTTTGTGAGTTCCTGAGCCTGTCCCAAGAATGAAGTTCTGATTCTGGAAGGTGGAACTAAGGTGGTGTGCTTTAGACCCCTTGGTAAGAGGCCCACCCTCTGACCTCCTCACAACCTTCCTGCAATGGCAGCCTGTGATCTGGGACCTTCCCAGTATGACTGCCCCACCTGCCACCAAACCTATGGCAAATCCACACCAACTGGCTTTCAAATTTGGCTGCTATATACTGTTTGAGTCCACCCACTCTTTCAAGTTTTTAAAGTGGACATCTTATAGATAATTTAAAGTTGGGTCTTTTTTATAACTATGAAAATCTGTCTTTTAATTTGTTTATTTCACCATTCACATTTAAAGTGATCATTGATTTAATTGGCTTAATATCTGACATGTTCATAATTTTTTGTTATAAACATGTCAGATATTGCTTTGTTTTTCTCTTTTTTGTGTTTTCTGATTTTAATTGAGCACTTTTTGAATCAAAGTGGATTCTCTGTCTTATGGTATACGTTGAACTCTAATTTTTTGTTGTTCTAATTCTTGTTGCAGAGATAAATATACATTTTTAACTAATCCATGGATGCCTTCAAATAACACTATACTCCTTCATTTGTCATGTAGGTACCTCATAGTAGAGTGTTTCCAATTCCTCTCTCCTATTCCAATTAACATTCCTATAATTTTTATCATTGATCAATATCTACAATCACCTAGTATATTCTAAATGGCTAGACATTGAAAAGATTTTCAAAATATTCATATCCTTTCCTAGTGTTAATTCATTAAATTAAATATAACATTAACTCAATTTGCACAGGACCTCAGTGCAAATGCACAAAACATCTAGAATTTAGGCAGTTTTGCCATATTTGGTCTTTTTATCTTTTCTTCACAAAAAGCTAAAGTAAACCTTAAAGCATTTAATTTTATTTCTTGCTTTCCTGATGAACTTTCTGGATGTTGGCTTTTTCTTCGCCCTTTCCTTCTCTTATATTCATCTGCTTCTTTTTAAATCTAAGTGACCTAGCTCTTGAAACTCTGAGGGGAAAATGAAGAAATTGTCAGGTAATATAAAAAGTTAAAAAGGAAAAAAAGAACAAACTCCAGTAGCTGCAATTTTTTTCTTTAAATGCATATGAAACTTTTGCATAAAAAAGGGTACCTAGAAGTCTATCTAGGTCAAATATGTGATTTCAAAAGATTTTCAGACACATTAAATATAATAATTTTATGATTTCTTGGAGTCAATATACTTTCTCCTGTAGGGGTATGTTTGACATCTGTGATGGTAAATGGAAGTCAGCATGAAAATGTGTTAGATTTAGGCACTTATGATTTCTGCTCCTACACAAAGAGCAGTAAACCAGTGCAAACTTAGTGAATGTTGTATACCATTGCCTTCATGATGTTATCTATTCTAAGGTCTAGTAAAACAATGAATGAAATGAAGCAAGGTAAGCAGACGCCTGCTGTCCAAACTGTCCAAATTTGCTATGATTTTCAATCTATCTATTTATATTCATCTGTCTATTTCATTCACATATACTTTTTCATTCACATATGATACCATAAAAAAGAACTCTGGGTTTAAAAAAAAAGTATACTGAAGCGAGTTATGATAAAAATGGAAAAGTTAATATTTACTACATGTTAGCAGTGTTCTTAGAACTATCTTTCATGTTTAACATATACTGCATGTAATCCTCTCAATAAAACTACATTATAGATTTAATTATAATTTCTGCTTAAATTTTTGAAAAATGAGCTTCAGAGAGATTAAGTGGGAGGTGGGGAACTGTAGTCTTAAGGCCACATGTGGTTTTCTGGGTCCTTAACTATGGCCTTTGGACCAAATCCAAATTTTACAAAACAAATCCTTTTATTTATATTAATACACTTTTGATTGTTTATAAATATATGTATATATTTTCATTTTATTTTTAAAGTGAACCTACTTAAAATACTAAATAATAAAATAAGTTTCAATGAAATAATCTGCCCAGATTAGTCAGCACCATTAGAACATTAGTAAGCCATAATTTGAGGCTGCTATGCTCATGATTTATCTCTAACTTTCCTCAGCTGTTTGGCACCACAATCATATGAAGTGGGTTGGCAAGAAGTTTATGGAGTAGCCCAAGTCTGTTGTCAGTTTTTGACAACAGTGCACTGTGCTTCTGTGTGAAGTGGAATTTGCAAATAGTTGCACAACTCGACAGTGACAGTAACAGTCCATCGTATCAAAGGAACCAACAGAATGCTAATGAAGAGGTTCAGGCATTGCAACATTCTCTTGTTTCTACTAAAGATGATGCGCTTGCTTTGTGATACTATAATATCAACATTAAGGAATTAAATCCTCCCCAGCATTATAACACTTACATGGACCACAAACATTTTAAAGTAGAGAAAGAGATATGAAAGGTTGTATTACAGAAGTTAAAGAATAAAAAGCAAAAACAAAGGCAATTCTTTAAATAGCAATGAGACCTGGAAATAATGCCTCTGAAGTAAATTACAAAGTGAATTATAGACTTGGGGAAAAAGGAGAGTCATTCAGTGATGTAGAAATTGTGAAAGAATGCATTGTGTAAGTTGTAGGATATTAGACCCTGATAACTTTTCTAAGTACAATCAACTGACTCTTTCAATGACAACCATAACTGATTGGCAGCATGAATCAGTGTTCTTCTTCTTTTTTTTTTTTTGAGACAAAGTCTCACTGCATTATTCAGGCAAAAGTGCCTTGGTGTCACCAGAGCTCACAGCATTCTGAAACTCCTGGGTTGAAAAGATCCCCCGGCCTTTACCTCTTGAATAGCTATATCTCTTGACTACAGGTGCCTGCCACAAGGCCTGGCTAATTTTTCTCTATTGTTAGTAAAGACAGGCCACACTCTTGTTTGGCTGGTCTTGAATTGTTGAACTCAAAAGATCTTCTTGCCTTGGCCGCTCAGACTGCTAGGATCACAGGTGTGAGCCACTGCACCCAGCCATACCTTCAACTTAGGATAAGAACTTCATTCCATACTCCAAAAAAGAAAAAAATGTATTATTTAATTTCTTTGGATGAAGCAGCTGATACTACTGGCTCAGCACAGGTTTTATACTTCATTCCAGTTATAACAGAAGAATTTATCCGCTGTGATGGGTTACCTGCTTTGCTGACTCTTGCAAACAAAATGAAATGGACCATTGTGGAAACCCCGATGATGTGCTTGTCAGATCTGTAATGTTAGGGAGCACACGTGACTGAGGGTGCCAACTTCTGCACTCTAAAATCTAGTGCTGCATTTCACTTTCACAGGCTGCTGCCCTTCAGTGGTTGCATCTGGTTGTGAGGCACACCCCATCCTGAGAGGAGGGATTCCTCTGTTAGAAGGAAGGCATTGTCCTGAGAACTACCTGATGAACTTATTGAACTTTCTTTAGAAATTCACTGCAGCTTAAAACTATTCCCGCATGTTTCCTTCTTCCTGCCTTCCTTTCCATCTTCTCTCTTCCCTTCACTTAGGAGCCTACCACTATCTGAGTTTGATGGCTCATCCATTCCTTCTGTTCCTTCCTCACTTTCTCTCAGTGATGTTCTATGTATTTTTTTCATAGTACCTGGCTGGATACTTTCTGGACACCCTATATATATTCTTTTATAAAATATATTAAAATGAATTATATTATATATAGTCATAAAATAAATTTAAAATTGTTTTAAATATACACATAACTTATAGCACATGCAACTAAAAATATTTGATTTTGTTATTTTTTGCTGGTTATTCTTATACGTTTTCTCTCTTGTATTTAGTTGCAGTCTTTAAATAATAGTTGATCAAGGTAAATTTTCATCCCATAAGGTATACCCTTGTAAGAGTATAATATTAAATTATTTTTAGTAAATTTAAATAACATTTGTAAGCCATGATATAATTTTGTTATAAAATATTTCCATCAGCACAAAAATTATTTTGCATGTTTCCAGTCAACGCCTACTCCAATTTCCCAGTCCCTGGTGACAACTGTGTACATGTGTGTCCTTATTATCCTCTCAGAACTTACTTGGCTGGTGAGGGAGGAATCCTACACCCTAAATAGTAGAAGATGTCTCAATACAGCAGACCTGACACTAGACAGATAAGATTGACAGTAGTTTAATGGTTATATATACTCACAGTGCAGGGCGGGGAGTCACTGGGGCCAAGCAGACATGGACTCTGAAGGAGAGTGAACCAGCAGGGAATCTGGGACTCAGGTCTAGGTAATAGCAACAGGAGGGCTGGATGTCCCTTGATTCCCAAAGGAGGATGTGACTGATGAGTTTGAATAATTGTTCTTGCTGGTTGGGAAGTAAAGCCAGTTAAAGACCAGTTGAGTTCAATTGTTCTGATTGATAGAGAACTAGCTGGGTCCTAACCCTTCCTCCTGGGGTGGGAACCTATAGCAAGAACAGGGAACTAACAGTTAAGTCTTTAGGCTCAAAGATATCAAATTTCAAGCACTTGAAATTTTAGACCTTACAGAGTAATTCGTGTCTGTCTTCTTTCCCTCAGCCTGATGTTTTTGGAGGCTCACTTGTGCTATCATATATACATTACATAGCTGATAGAGCGCATATTGTTGAATTGTATTGCATTTTATATACTGAGCATGTTTTGTTACCCCATTAACCAGTGGAAGATTATTTTGGTTGCTTTTAGCTTTTTCTGACAAAGAAAAAAGGTACTAAACCATTTTTAAGAAAGTATTTTTGGGTAAGTTTGTACATAGGGTTTCAGTTCTCTCGGGAAACATCCAGGAGTGAAATTGCTGGGTCATTTGTCAAGTTTATGTTTGTCTTTTTAAGAAACTACCAAACTGTGTTTCAAAGTGGCTGTATGATTTTACATTCCCACCAGCGGAGTTTCAGGTTCCATATTTTCTACTTTCTCACCAAAAACATGGTATTGTCAATTTTTTATTACAGGCATTGAATGGATATGTACTGTTACATTGCAGTTTTAATGTGCATTTTCCTAATGCAATAAAACTAATAAAGATGGAATAAGTAAATAAATGGGACCAAAATGGTGCTCTAATGAGGGGTATATAAGTTTTCTTAAAACAACAACAACAACAACAATAACAACAACAAAAAAAAAACAGTGAATATTTTTAAGGCCAAGAACAGGCATGACAACACAAAGTTCTGATGAGAACTTTTGTTTCACTTGTGAATTAAACTTTTACAGAACAAATTGACCAGTTGAGGACGTTTTTAGAGAATAGTGGCTTAGTGGTAGTAAAATCTTATATCTGAAAAGAAGGAATCCCTTGACAGATTGCTTAGCTCTGCTCTGAAAATTGTTTGTATACTCATACTTGTTAATTTGCTTTTAGCTTTGGAATCGTCCTTACCACAACACATTTAGGACTTAATTATGGTTATAAAACCAAATGTAAATGCTGTTGTCATTGTCAGTACATGAATTGGAGCCCTGTTCCTTTTTTCCATAAAACCATTTGAAACTATTTGATTTAGTCCTTGCTAAAAATAAAGCAAAATAAAATAAAAAATAAAGGGATATGAACGTATTATGGGTATACTTACCTCTTGCAAAGATTTAGTGCTAGAATTTTCATTTGATAATATAATGAAAGCTTATTTTTCACACGATTGCTTGTTCCTTGGCAAGAAACCATGTTTCCTTGTTCTCTGGTCTGTGAGCCATTGCTCCCTGACAAAAAGACGAGGAGAAAGGAAACTAAAATATCCTGAGGGATTGACAACTACAGACAGACATTGCATTAGAGTTTCTAAATATCTTATCTCTTTAATCCTCACAATAAACCTGCTAGGAAGAGATTTATCTCTTTATAGTAGACCAAAATGGTTTTTTGTTTAGCAGTTACAAGACTAAGCTAGGCTCTCCCTAAGGGAATTACTATAAGAGAACCATCTTTTTTATTTAAGTATTAGAAAAATATACATATTTAATATAACTTTAATAGAACATATTTTTACACAAATGACCAAACTTACTGTTTTTTAGTTACCTTGCTAATTCAAAGAAGTAATTAATCATCTCTAAGGGATTGTATTAGGCCATTTGCATTGCTTTAAAAAATACCTGAGGCAAGGTAATTTATAAATACAAGAGGCTTATTTGGCTCATGATTCTGCAGGCTGTATAAGAAGCATGGCACCAGTAAATTCCTCAGGAAAGGGGTTCAGGGAGCTTCCCATCAAGAGGGAAGGCAAAGGTGGAGTAGGCATGTCTCTAGGTGAGAGTGCGAACAAGAGAGCAGAGGGGTGGGCTGGGATCTTTTAATTATCCACACGTGAACTAATACAGGAAAACACACTTATGATCATGGAGGGAGGGCACCAAGGCATTCATGAGGGATCCATTCTCAGGACCCAGATACCTCCTACCAAACCCCACATTCAACAGTGGGCATCAAATTTCAACATGAAATTTAAGGGTACCAAATCATATCAAAGTTCAATAATTTACATAATGAAATGATACCTTCAATTAACTGTGTAAAATATAAATCAGTCAGTAAAGCATTCAGATTCTTTAGTTTCCTTGTATCTTCCCTAAATTATAATATTGAAATCATCAAATATATATACACCTAAGCACATTTATATAAAGGTATATGTCTTTATAGATTATAAATTATAAATTAAAATCTCAACAAGCTAGATTTTTTATGACTTGGCTGTTCTCAAATTTACTTTTACTTAGTGATATTGTCATACATCAAAATTTCTATGACCTAAACTAGCAGTTGTCAAACTGGCTTATGGGACATATCAAGTTCCTAGATATATTTGCAAATAAAATTTTATTAAAATAAAATTGTGCCTAGTCATTTACATACTGTATATGTATGTTTTCATGCAACAAAATCAGAGTTAAATAATTATAACAATTATTTAGACACAATTTAGCCACAATGCCTAAAATATCTGGCGTTTGACTCTTTATAGAAAATGTTTGCCAACCTTTCTCTAAGATATTCTGACCATTGTTTTCCAAACAGGATTTTGAGTTTAACTCTTCCATGAAAATATCTCTGATTCAAAACCTCTCTATCCTGCAGTCTTAGTATAGTTACCTAATCCACATATTATATTGTATTTGGTATATTTCTATATTTCTCTGAACATGTGACCTTTATTTTTATTTATTTATTTATTTATTTATTTTTCTTTTTTGAGACAGAGCCTCAAGCTGTCCCCCTGGGTAGAGTGCTGTGGCATTACAGCTCACAGCAATCTCCAACTCCTGGGCTCAAGCCAGTCTCCTGCCTCCACCTCCCAAGTAGCTGGGACCACAGGCGCCAGCCACAACGCCCTGCTATTTTTTCGGTTGCAGCCGTCATTGTTGTTTGGCGGGTCCGGGCTGGGGATTTGAACCCGACACCTTAGGACACCTTAGGTGTATATGGCTGGCGCCTTAGCTGGTTGAGCTATAGGCACCGAGCCATGACCTTTATTTTAGATAAGCACATATGCTGTGCCAATACAATTGGATATGAGATTTATTCATGAGAATAAAGGCTGTACCTGCTACTCCAACTAAATTCTTCCTTAATGTACAAGCAGCAATGGTCCTTGATGTACAAGGTGACTCTTTACTCTTCTATCTAAATAGAAATTATGTGAGTAAAATAATATTAGTTAGTGACTTTCATACTAAGTTAAGTTATTCTTCTTTGTATTTCATGTCTGAGTAGGAATACTGGAATTAGCAATTTGATCTACATTTATAAGACAACAGTCTAAGAAAAATATAACAAGGAAATTAGAATCTGTCAATGTTAAGGCTTGAAATGTGTAAGACAGTAAAGAAGACTATGACAGACAATATAATATCTATGTAACCCATAATATGAAACCAATTAAAAAGCAAACAAAAAAAACCCTACAAATAATAATCATCACCTATTTATTCTTATAGGAATAAACATTCATCAAGGAATTATGCCCCTACAGAATAATATCTCATTCTTTCACAGGGTTTGATATACTTTTTGTTTGTTTGTTTGTTTGTTTTGCAGGTTTTGGCCGGGGTGGGGTTTGAACCTACCACTTCCAGCATATGGGACCAGTGCCCTACCCCTTTGAGCCACAGATGCTGCCCAGATTTAGTATGCTTTTTTTTTTTTATCATAAATGTGTAATAAAACCTAGTAAAAATTTTAAAACAGAAAGGAAAAATGCTGAAGTAAATTAAGAAATAATCAGTAGGATGGTGCCTATGGCTCAAAGGAGTAGGGCACTGGCCCCATATATTGGAGTGGGTGGGTTCAAATCCAGCCCTGGCCAAAAACTGCAAAAAAATAAAAAATAAAAAATAAAAAAATAAAGAATCAGTAGCTTATACATAGACTGGATATTTCAACTGAATGGGAAAATGTATAATCACATCCACTAATACACACTTTGCATACTGTATATTAATCAATCACAAATTTAATTGTATGTTAATAACTATTTCATCAGAATATATTTAATGAATCAAGAGCAAATTTACTCAATTACTAATTAATATGTAATAATTCTTGTTATTTAATTAAGTGTATTTCTTTCTAAATTATACATTTCCAAAGCCTTGGAAAAAATAATCAAAAGCATGACAAAATTTATTAACAGACTTAAGAACAAATATTTTTGGAAATATCGGAATTTTCTATACAGAAATCCCATGCATTGTTTCAAAAATATGAAAATTATTTTTAAATGCATTAGTAATATGAGCCTCATACAACAATCAAATGGAGAAAAAGGTCTAACATCCTTTTATCCAAACATTGCCATTTTAGTTTGTCAATACTATTCAACAATATCATATATATTCTTCATTGAAAGTAAATATTAACACTTGAATATAATCAATCAGAGATTAAATACAATCACTGCTCTTTTCAATTCTTAGTTCTGAAAATCTTATCTTAATAACCAGATTTAATTGGCAGAAAAATGCCTGTTAGATCCTAACATTCCAAATAATTAAAACATCTTTATAGTTGTTTGTGGCTCTGGTTGCCCAATGTCTTTTATGTGACTGCTATTACTTAGCATTCTTTAACCTGCCCCAGGTTAGAGGTTTTCTGAATGGTTTTCCTTTGCCACATTGTTTGGGTACAATATAGATTTGATTTTAATTTGATATTTTATTTCTGCTCTTCTGTTACAGAAATAATGGATTGTAAAAATCACTTTAACAATACTTCTAATCATTATCAGGCATAACTTTTATGCGTGAAGTGCTTGTATTAATTTTTGTATCATTCATAGTTTCAAATTGTCTCTCTTTTCCTCCTACTAAGATTAAAATCATAACATCTGCTCTTGGCCAAGATAAAAGTAAAGATTGCCTCGTGTTCCATTATGCCTTGGTGAAGATGAGTGAAGGGCACTCTATATCAAATAATGACTTTTCCATTGTGTACTAACCTAGTTAAAAAATTTGAATACCTGCATTCATGGTGTTTTCAAAGATAAATATACACAATATTTCATGCAATTTAACTTTCTTAGAAGGTTTTTCACCTATTTTTGTATTTATCCTCTATAAAATTTACTGCTATCAAAAACAATAAAAATTAAAAACTACAGTTATGTATCTCTCTAAAATTTAAGCATAAATGTTGGTGTTCTAGCATTACTCACTTCATTGACATAGTAGCAGACATAAAGGAAAAAATATATGTGTTATTTAAGGTGGGTCACATTCACTCACACTTTATACTGATGAATCTTTTCTAGTATTGTTCAGAAACCTATTTTAGAAACTACACGATTGATAATTTCAGAAAAAAAGTAACTTTTTTTTTTTTTGAGACGGGATCTCAAGCCATCACTCTGGGCAGAGTGCTGTGGTATCACAGCTCACAGCAACCTCCAATTCTTGGGCTTAAGTGATCCTCTTGCCTCAGCCTCCCAAGTAGCTGGGACTGCAGGCGCTGGCCACAGTACCTGGCTATTTTTTGGTTGTAGATGTCATGGTTGTTTGAGGGCCCAGACTATATTCAAACCTGCTAGCTCTGGTGTATGTGGCTGGTACTCTAGCCAGTTGAGCTACAGGTGCTGAGTCTAAACTCAAGTAACTATTATATTAATAGATAGCTTAATATAAAGATATATTAACTAGATATAAATTTGTTAACTAGGTCAGTAAAAGGGAGTCAGAAAGAGAGAGAGAGGCAGTGAGAGAGCCTTTTAAAATCCATCCTATGTAACAAAATCAAAGGGTAATTTTCACCGCAAAGGCCGGCAGAAACAAAGAGAAGAAATTAGAAAATTGTGAAAAAGTAGTTCCTTCTTCCTTAGCCAGCCTCTGGCACTGCCCCTTCTGGGTGCAGCCTAACTGCCAACTGGCAAAGCAGGAATGTGGTTACAAAATCATTTCCTGTGAGTTACAAAGTAGAAAATGGAAGAATATGTTTAAAGTTGACAAGGAATAGATTAAAAAGTAGCCTGTCCACTTCTTCAACTAATCAGCATCAGCTCCCACACATTTCAACACATATTTCAATGTTTTGAAATAATCTGAAACTTGGATCAAAATTCCTAATAAAGTATAAGATTTTCCCTTGACCTAATTGAACATAATGACAAATCTTTTTTCTACAAAGATATTGTCTAACACAATAATATAATCAGAATTAAAGTACTGACTTGATAGATCATTGTCATCTAATCATGAGACCCCATTCAGATTTCAACCATTATCTTATTTAAAGTTCATCCATTATTACTTTATTCAGGTAATAATGTACTTGAAGAGTGCATGGGAAGATTGAAGGGAGGAGTCATATTTTGAGGTGCTTGCATTGCTAGTAATAATGATTTTATAAGTTTAAACCAGTATTCAATTATTAATTGTTAGTAGATTAGAAACATTATTAGGAATAGGGAACAAAGTCTATACAAAGGGAGACAAGTTATGGGGAAGGAATTCAGACCCATTTTCCTGGCTTTGAACACAAAAGTATGAAATCCTGTCACTTTAATACTTCTGCAGCCTGGTGTGTTGTATATACCCCTCCCCTCACAGCTGCCATGCAGCAGCTGGCGGAGGCCTGAAAGCTGCTTTCTGCCAGGGCAGAGCCATGTGCTCTGGGTGAGTGGTTTTGAGGAATTAAGAATGTGAATTCTTTAAACTTTGTCCAACTCAGGAAGACTTGCTCTGGACCAGATAAGGAGAAGAAAGATCTTTTTTTTTTTTTTTTTTTTTTCGCCTTGATAGGGCCAGAGGAGTCTATCTGGATGCAAGTCTGAAGTCTGTCAAAGTATTAAAACATCACATCTGTGACGTGTGACTGCGAGTCAGCTAACATTTGGTCCTTGAGTCGGCCTCTGATTGACTTCCTTATCAAGACTTTGTTTACATTAAGACCTTAATACTTTGAAACAGTAAAAAATAATAAGTAAATCGATGCAATTAGTGTAATCAGCTGTAGAGTTAGTCAGGTCAGTGGAATGAAGCACAGCAAGAACCATACATGATTGTTTGCCTTGCTTTCATGACTGTAACACTGAGGTATGAAATGAAGACAGAGCTAGCCTGATAGTCCGGGGGCATCCTGGAAGCCTCGTGAAGAACTGTGTGCCACCTCCTGAGCCCCGCTGCTCTTAAAACGGTCTCTTTGTCTGTTTCTATTCTATATTAATATTCTGTAACTCCTACTAATAATTCTCCAGTCTGCTCGCAGCACCCAGCCAGTGTGTGCGGAGGCTGGTCCCCAATAGTACTTTAGAGCAAAAATATCTGGTTCACAGTAATCACACACTTCTGTTAGTTGTCATGTGTTTTATTTTCTGGGATGTTTCCTGACAATTTCTTTGAATTGTTTCCTGGACAATTTCTAAAGCTATAGAACATTGTTTGGTAGAATGTTTCTCAGTTTGGGAAAGAGTTTGGGTCTTACTTCATTTTTTCGGATGTTCTCGGGATCAGATTCGGCCATGCATCTTTGGTAATGATATAACAATGACTGCTGTGTTTTCTCACTGCTTCTTCTCTGTGTTAGGACTGTAGTGTGCCCAGTGCTGGTGAACTTTACTTTGTTCTCTTAAAGATTACCTGCCTCGTCTCCTGTGTAAAGTTGCTCTATTTTACTTTGAAATGAATAAATACTTGTGAAAAGACACCTTAAAACTATGTCAATTTCCAATTTTTCAGTAAACATTTTTTACTGATGTAAGTATAGACTCATGGGTTACTATTTTATCCAATGACATATAATGTATTGTAATTATTATCTTAGTTTCTTTTCTATTTAGTATAACAAAATACATAAAACTTGGTACTTTATAAAGAAACAGATTTATCTCTTATAGTTAGACAGGCTTGGAAGTCTAAGGTTGAAGGACACATCTGGTGAGAACACTTCCTGGACACTTTCTTGGTACCTTGAGTCAGTGCAGGGCAACACGGTCGGGGGCAGGTCCAGGGGAGGGAGGCATGTCATCTGAAACCGTATCTCAGTTCTCTCTTTCTCTTTTATAAAGCCATGCATTTATCCTTTAAGATAACTCATTAATCCATTAATCCATGACTCATTAATCCCCATGATTCAATCATCTTCTAAAGACCCCACGTCCCAATACTGCGTGAAGGACATACATTTTCTATGTGTGTTTTAGAAGAAACAAATATTCAAACCACAGCACATTGTTTTATTTTGAAGGTAAAATACCATCAAGTTAAAAAAGACATACTTTGTTTTTTTGACACATATCCATCATTCTTTGAGTTCTTCCATATTTTCTGACAAATCGAGACATTCCAAGGCACAAGTATTTTTCCTGTCCATTGGTGAATGTCTAAAAAAGAGTCAATTAGATATGCTAGAATAAAAACTCATGTTATTACAGGTGCATAACTCCTTTCATAAGCATGAAAAATACCCATCGTGAGATGCTGATAGGAGGAGAGATATGAAGAGAAATGCAGAACTTACTGTCCACAGGCTGTACAATAATATCACGCTGTTTAATATTAATGTGTTCAGCATCCCAGAAAGAGAAGATAAAGTTAAAGAAATCAAAAGAGAGGAAATACTATAGAAGAAAAAAATAAACTCCAATATCACTTCATTCTTAACTACATTTAGAAAATTAAGATAAACTTCGTAAGAACTCAAAATAAGGATATATGAAAAGGAAGAAAAATTCAGTGAAACCTTTCCGTAAAGACACATGAAAAATAATTTAAATACTATGGAAAGTTGAATGCATTGATATAGCTACATACGTCACTGAATATCCATATATCTATAAAGTTATAAAGACATTACACTATGACTTGTAAGAATTTATCCAGAAATGAAGAATTGACTTCACTCTAAAAATTAATCAATGTAATTTCCCATATTAACAGATTACAGGAGAACAATTACATGAAAATATTGATTACATTTATAGGAAAAGCACTTGATAATGATTACTACCTATTCAAAATGAAATCTTTTAGCAAGGAAAAAATCTGGTTACTCTTAACTACATTTAAAACTTACATAAAATATTATATTTAAAAGTGAAACCTGGATAGCTTTTTTATATGAGGAAAGATTTAAAAATGATCATGATCCCCAGTTATACGAAACCTTGCAATGATTTGCTGGATAGTGCAGCAAAGGAAAATGAGGTAAAACCGATAAGGGTTGAAAAAGAAGAACACCAGGGTCATTATATTGTTTTGAAAGGAAAAATAAAAACATTATTTTGAGATGATAGGCTGTGTGTTTAGAAAATCCGTGAGAACTTAGAGGTAAATTTAGAGGATTACTAAGGCTAGATATAAAAATCAATGTAAAAATGCAGTTGTATTTCACATGAAAACAACAATCAAGAAAGAGCTTTTTAAAAAAGTGAAAGAAATATACAGTACCAAAAAGGAATAGAAGGCAATAAAAGTTTATGGAGAAGTATAAGTATTAAATAAATAAATACATAAATGGGAGACATCCAGACATTTTAATAAATTTTTAGACTCAATGTTGTCAAGTTGTCGATCTTCTTCAAGTTGTGCTAAATATTAAATGTATTCCAATTAACATTCTAACTGTATGCGTGAAAATTGATGGGGTTATATGCTGTACTTAATAATGATACTCATAAATCCTTAATAATTAAGGTAGTCTATTATTGATGCAAATCCAGACAAATATACTTAACAGCCCAGAGACAGGCTTATGCATATAAGGAAACTTGATTTACAACAAAGTTGGCATGGTTAAAAAGAAAGAGGAGCAAAAATTTTAATTTGTACTAGGAAATTTGTTATCTACATGGAAAAAGAGTATTTTAGCTGAACTCCTGCCTCCTACGTAACCCTCAATTCCAACTGTCTAAGTGATGAGAAAAACATTAAACAATACCGAAGAATATCTCTGTGCACTCAAAGGAGAAATGTATTTCTTAAACAAGAAATGAACCATCAAGGGAAGAAATATATTTGACCTTACTGGTCAAATTAAAAGTCCCTATTAGAAAAATATATTTTTACCGGGTAATTAAGAGGGAAATGAAATATGCAGCACATATTCTCACAAACCGACTCATTCCAAATACTCATGCAACTGCAACTGTCAGGTAACAAAATGTAAAAATGGCAAGATCCTACAAGAAATGGTTCACCAAGTGCAAACACAGGTGAGAAATACACAGATTTCTTCTCACAAGCCAAACAGCTAAGAAGGAAATGTCTGACAATATAAAGTTCTATTAAGGATGTAGAGTAACTGTGTGTCTCAAACAATTGAGAAAGTCAGTAGGGATAAATAACTACATTGGGAAAAAGTTTGGCATTGCCTGGCAAAGTTGAAGATATGCATTTTCTATGACCAGGGATCCTATTTCTAGGTCTGTACTCTAGGGAAAACTTATTTTTTTCCCCTCTCAGCAGACATGTTCAACAATGTTCAGAGCATCACTCTCCCGAAATGCCAATGTAACAAACAACACGAATATATAACAATCATAGGAATAATAGTATGAAAGATGAATGAAATGTAATAATCTATCACAACAATAATTTCAAAGTAACCTCATACAAAAATTTGATGCTCATAAAATAAAATTGTGCACTATGTTAGAATATCTAATATCCAATTTTATTTATTTACAAATAGGCAATGTAAAAAAAATAAACTTTATGGTTGCATATTGAAATGACAAAATTGTAAGTCGAAACAAGTAAAATTCAAAACACCCTGACTTCAGGCAGAGGCAAAGAGTTTGTAATAAGGAAGGGCGAATGGTGTGTGTGAATATTCAAGAATTTCTAGGTTTTGGTCTGCATGCTTGCTTACAATTACTTAGGCAGTATATAAATATTTCTGTTGTTCTGTGAATGTTATATTTCATAATAAATATAAGATATACAGAGCTTAATTTGGAGTAGCTAATTTTCTTTTCAATACCTTAAGTTATAAGAAATTGGGCTTTGATTACTATTTATGTAATAAACTGAAGTTTTTAAGTGAATTCATTTGTGTGTGTTTATTTTCTCATCATGATGCACTCAATTTGCTTTATTTTTAGGGCAGGGTATCTCCTTAAGAGACATGAAATGGATGGTGGTGTGTCCTTATACTACAAACTTACTTGGTAAAATTTGAGCTCATGAAATGGAAAGTAGAATAGTGGAAAGAGCAGGGAGGTGGGGAGGAAGAACAAACGTCGATTAGTGGATACAAAATCACAGCTCAGTTGGAGGACTGAATTCTGGTGTTCTGGACAGTGAATATGGTTAAGTACAGTTTATTGTATATTCTCAAAAATTAGCAGAGGAAATTTAAATTTTGACAAAACAGAGAAATTATTAATGTTTGAGGTAATAGATATGCTAATTATCCCAACCTGATCATTACACATTGTAAGTATCAGAACATCACTCTGTATTCCATAAATATATACAATTATTACATGTTCACTACAATTAAAAAAAATAAAAAACTGACTTGGGGTCATGCACAGTGCACTATTTTTTAACAAGTGTTCTCTGACCTCTTAGTTTTCAGTTGGAGGGAAATTTCTAGTAAGCTAACAATACATGTAAGTTACTTCTGTAGTCAGGTATTTTGTGTCTAATTATGCTTTTTCACCTTTATTGGTTAAAACTTCTACTTACAAAAATACTATCAGTGCAGCAATATAGTTTAACTCTTCAAAATAGACTACTGGTACCTTAACTTTATGAATTCCGTGCTAAATATTTTATTTATATGTAAAGCATTGTTGATAAATTTACAATGAAAAGTACATCCATAACTTCAAAGTGAGTTGTAGAATTTAGATTACTGAATTGGGAAGTATAAACTTATTAAAGTAGCAAATGGTACTTTCAAACACAAAAGTAATAAAAGTTTTAAGTGCAAAAGATTGACTCAGCTGCCTGATAAGACAATAAATTACAGTTAATATCAAAGGAATGTCAAAAGCAAATTCACTGTGAATAAGTCTTTGAAATATTTTTGGGAATATTTCACAAACCAAATCCAGTCAAGTTGACACTGCATTATATATTAATGTATTATTAATAAAATTCAGAAAAGTGCAGAAGAGATTTATTGACACCTTTATCATTATTTTATGTGCCAATGTACATTTGTTTTAGCTTTGTCAAAAGTCAAAAGGCAACCTTTTGGAAGACAGTTAAGACTTGTATACATATACACACTATAAATATATATGTGAGCACATGTGTTTATATGCTTGTATGCATATAAATTGATTTAAAAGTATATATATTCATCACTAAATTGGTGAATTGGTGGGAATCTAAGAGATTTTTGTTTCTATGGTATTTCCATTTTATCTTATTGTCTTATTTTTCTAAATAACTATTAATTATTTCAGTAAAAAAAGAACTTCAATAAAATAATTATTCTTCAGAAAGTAGGGTAAATCTGTTTCCTTTTTATTTATAAAACTTCTTCAGTTCTATCACTTAGATGGCAATGACTCCTGACTATAAAGACATTCTTTATGCTTTGATTTTGTTGGACTCTGAATTCTATTTTTTTTAATTTAATGTATTAATTTTCAATAGATTTGGGAATCTAAGTAGTTTTGGTTACTTGTATGAATTGTATATTGATGATCTCTGGAATTTTAGTGTACCCATCATCCAAATAATGCGTACTACACGTGACAGGCATTTTTCCCCTTTCCCTTCCTCCATCCTCCCTTTTGGAGTCTTCAATGTCCCTTGTAACACATTCTATCCCCCTGCATACTTGCAGCCGTCACATTGAGTTTTCCACTTAGGCATTACTTTACTTAGTATAACTCGCTGGAGCCATTACCATCAATTGCTGTGAAAGACATTATTTCATCGTTTTTTCTCAAATTTTAATAATTTAAAATAGTTTTACATCATAAATCGCACACAAATTTTCTGCACACTCTGCATGCATATATGCATGAATATATACATACATGTAAATATATAATTACATAATCCAGTTTATAGTCATCCCATAAGTATTAAGATAAAACTAAATATTTGGGGGCCCAAACTAAAGAAGTAAGTTTTTTGAAAGACATTGCAACCAACTGATCCTTACACAGTATTTCCTAATAATAGAAAAAATACTATGAATACCCATTTGTTTCCACGTACGTGGGTTAGATAATCTCATGATAATTCAGCACAGATTTTAGAATTATCTAGTTGGAGTGACAACCAATTGTCAATTCAGTACTAGAACCACAGACTCTTTTTTCCAAAAAACCAGAGTTTAGGATACCAAAATGTGGATAAGAATAGTGCACAACTGAAATTTCAAATTTCTATACCTTATAATCCAGATTTATTGCAATAAATAAATATAGTATAACTTTCTAGTAAATAAAATATGTCTCTGAGTAAAATTGGACAAGAAAAAAATGGAATTTAAGCTTTTAGTGGCATTTTAAGTGTTAAAAAATAGTTTGCATGGGGACAGCACCTGTGGCAAGAGAATCGCCTAAGACCAAGAGCTGGAGGTTGCCATGAGCTGTGACACCTCGGCACTCTACCGAAGGCGACAAAATGAGACTCTGTCTCTAAAAAAAAAAAAAGAACATAGTTTGCACACGTAAAATTTTGAGAAGAAACAACTGAAATGATACTTTAGTTGACAGTACAGTTAATAAAGGATGCCTTGATTTGTAAGCCACTACATCTATCTGGGCTTTGATCTCGTGCTTAAAATCAAGCCACAGTTGTACCACAGGCTATCTAAATCTCTATCAGTCTTTATCATCAATGATTTCATGATCAAATCCCCCTGCTTTGTGTCGCTAGCTGATGAGCCCTTCATACTGAGACCTGGAGTTCCTTCCTGTATTACCACTCGCATTTCTTTTCCCTTAGCGATGTTCAGAGCAATGGTTGCTGATAGGCTCTGTGATTTTGACACTTTGGATGAGTGTAGATAATTTAAATATCTACAGGTTTACTATATTTGTGACAATACAATGATGTGTGGAATGGACGTGATAATGTACAAACAGAAGACAGGTAGTTAATCTCAGATAGTGACCTAGTCTTCACACTAGAGTGACGTGTGCCTCTCTCACCTGTTTGAGGCCATGAGGTCTCTGAAAGAACACTTTCTTGGCATCTGAAGGAAAACCATCAGACTTAAATATTTATTTTAAACAGTTTTTTTAACTATGTTTTTATGTTCCAGGGTATCATCATCATTTTTCAGAGGCTAAATATGCAATTGCAGCATTTTGTTGAAGGCATCTTCCAAAATTGTTACACAGGTTGAATCTCCACTCGCAAGAGTGGGCACTTAGCAAAGCAAGCATCAGAGGCGTGTCCCACAGAGATAGCCAACGAGTTCGACAGACTTAAGGAATTTTTGGAGAAGATAAACACCAACAATCAGTATGGTTATATGTAGCTATAACGTTTATTATTTCTAAAAGTGTTTTGGTAAAAGGTTTATTCTACCTGTGTTTAAGCATTCTTTTTTGTTCACATCACATCATTTGTATAAATACTGAAAGCCTTATTAGTTGTTCCCATAACAGATGAAAAGAAAATTTGTGAAGTCATCACTATAGCTATGCCAGTTGGTGTAAAAATCTTATACTTTTTGTAAAATAACTTTTTAATGTTGTACTGAATGCAGCTTTTAGTGAGTGCAGCATTGTGGTTAAGAAAATCATACCCATTTAATATAATTTGAGAAAAGCAAAGTCATATATGACAACTTGAAGCAAAAAAGAAGGTCAAGGATTTAAATACAGGGAATTTAATGCCAGTAAAGGTTGGCTCAATAACTTAGAAAGAGGTTTGGCTTAAAGAATGCCAAGGTAACAGGAAAAGCAACCTCCACGAAGAGGCAGCAGATACCTTTCCAAATGCCATTTTTTTAAATAATTTTTTTATTAAGTCATTTGTACATAGATCATAAATACATTTATGCCATTATGAGATTCAATGTGTTGATTATTTGTATGAATTGGAGTGCTTACATCCTACTAATCAATATAGCCTTCACCTCATTTACCCCATTGCAGCATTAAGACATTTGTGTTCTGCACCTGATAAGATCCAACTTGTACTTGCAATATGCTCCAAGGTGTGATCCGCCTACTAACCCCCCCTCTATCGACCCACCCCCTCCCTTCTCCCTCCCCTTCCTTCCTTCATCCTAGGCTATAGTTGTATTTCATTTTTCATACGCAATTGTGAGTGATTATAAATTGGTTTCACAGTAGTATTGAGTATATTGGATTTTTTTTCCATTGCTGAGATAATTTACTAAGAAGAATATTTTCCAGCTCCATACATGCAAACATAAAAGGGGTAAAGTCTCCATCTTTTTTAAGGCTTCATAGTATTCCATGGTATACATATACCACAATTTATTAATCCATTTATGGGTCAATGGGCACTTGGGCTTCTTCCATAACTTGGCAATTATGAATTGAGCTGCAATGAACAATCTGGTGCAAATATCTTTATTGCCAACTGTTTTTTGTTCCTTTGGATATACACCTAGAAGAAGAATTGCAGGATCAAACGGTGGTCCACATTTAGATCCCTGAATGTTCTCCAAACTTCCTTCCAAAAGGAACGTACTAGCTTGCGTTCCTACCACCAGTGCAAAAGTGTTCCCTTTTCTCCACATCCACGCCAACATCTGTAGTTTTGGGATTTTGTGATGTGGGCTACTCTTACTTGAGTTAGATGGTATCTCAGAGTGGTTTTGGTTCGCATTTCTCTGATGATTAAAGATGATGAGCATTTTTTCATGTGTCTGTAGACCATGCACCTGTCTTCTTCAGAGAAGCTTCCATTCATGTCTCTTACCCACAATAAAATGGGACCATGTGTTTTTTCCTTAGGAATAAGTTTGAGTTCTCTGTGGATTCTGGTTATTAGACCTTTGTCAGAAATATAATTTGCAAAAATCCTCTCCCATTTGAGGGCTGTCTGCTTGTTTTACTTACTGTGTTCTCAGCAGTGCAGAAGCTTTTTAATTTGATCAGATCCCAGTAATGTATTTTTGATGTTGCTTCAATTGCCCAGGTGTCCTCCTCATAAAGTATTCACCCACGCCAATTTTTTCAAGCATTTTCCCTGCATACTCTCTAAGAATTTTTATACTTTCATATCTTAACTTTAAGTCCTTTAGCCAGTGAGAGTCAATTTTTGTTAGAGGAGAAAGGTGTGGGTCTAGTTTCAGTTTTCTACAGGTCACCAGGCAATTCACTCAGCATCATTTGTTGAATAGGGAATCTTTCCCTCAATTTATATGTTTAATAGGCTTATCAAAAATCAAAAGACAATAAGTGTCTGGGTTCACCTCTTGGTCTTCAATTCTGTTCCATACATCTACCTCTCTATTTTTGTGCCAGTACCATGCTGTTTTGATCACTATTGATTCATAGTATCGTCTGAAGTCTGGAAACGTTGAGGAGGAACTACATCTGCCTGAACAGGTTTTTAATGCAGATGACCTAATGTCCACTTGTTTTCTGACACTGTTTCTTGTTCATCTTCTTCCTTATTATTTCTTTAAGTCAACTTCTGTTAATTACTCTGGTGTGGTGTCTATCAGCTCTTGAATTTCTCCATGGAATATATCAAAACTTTCACCCTCTACTTTTCTTGCCATGTACTCAAATGATTAGGTTGCATTGTTTTCATTTCTTTTTCATGTGGGAACAAT